>JAATLQ010024363.1:0-15422 GCA_013421005.1 Heliconius erato x Heliconius himera
ATCTATTTGTCGAGTGGTCATAGTTTTTTTTACTTACAGCTGTTTTAGATACTCAAGGCACACCTGTCTTCGAAATTTCATCGTGATAGGTTGTAAAGTTTAAGGCTCAAGGGAAAAGGAAGCAATGGGACGAACCACTTCATTATGGGTTTTAGTTTTACCCAACTTAGAAATAGAGAATCTAGTGCAGTCAAGGAAAATATTTTTTTTCTGTGCTGTAGCTTTGAAATTATTTTTTTTAATTAAAACCTATTGATTGACTATTATAGATATTTACTATCTACACCGGATAAAATGTATTGAAACTGTAATTAAATAAAACACCTTTTACTGAACCCATATTTCTTTCTAGAACAAAATATCATTAAGCTTGTACAATGTATCTCTTAAATTCTTATAAACATGTTATTCTAGAAGCTTTGATCGTTCGTACAATTGCACTTTCAGTGTCGCTTAATATATTACAACTTTTCTAAATGCTATAATGTTGCTGACTTCTCAGTTTTCATTGGAACGGTAGTATCCTTAAAATTGGTCTTACTTTTATTTCTTTTTCAGAATTAACTTTAAATCTAGTACACCACAGTTGGCACTAACTGCAGTGTGAGCGCCGTTAACTCTATTATCAGCAGAAATACTCTATTAATTTACTTATAAACTTTTCTGTAGACGTTAAAACGATATCGTAATATATTTTTTTGTAATTTTATACAGAATTAAGTAGATATAATAATCTAGCAATATGTTTTTGTACTTGTAACTTTTTACTAAAATAGGTAATAAACAATCCAATTTCAACAGAATTATAGCCTGAAATTTAAACAGCATAAGCTGTTTATTATTACTTTTAACGGTTTATTATGAGTTTATGCTGAAATAAACAAAACATATTATTTTGCACGACAGTACTGTACTTAGTAAAATAAAAAAAATAGATTTTATTAAAACTAATTTTGGTTGTAGAAAGCCTCGTAAGTCGGCATTTTTGTTTGTTAGCTTCAACTCGTCATTCATTAATCATTGTGGTCTGTTATATTCTTTTTCATAGAGATTTTTTTTTGCTATGAAGGCTATATTTTAATATTTTATGAAAATTAGCTAACACGTGGCGGTGGAGTGCCGACATTATGCTAAGGCTGATTGACTCTTCACCACCAACCGGAGGAAACGTGTCCGTAATGGGGCTCTTCCACGATCTTCGATACCTTCACGATTTGTGGCACTGATACTACTTTAGGTACAGAGACGATTTTCTTGACTTCTACAACCTGCAAAGAAATATTATGTTTAGAAAATTAAATGTATAATGTCGTGTTGTGGCGCAGGGGCACAAAGTGTGAGTGTAAGATCGACTGGTTTTGGGCTCGATCCCCACTCGAGGAAATGAAATATTTATTTGCATTTATATTATCTTTTCTTCGCTCTGGTGTTGTAGCAAAGCGCGGCGTTGAGTTCCGCCACTCAACGCCTTTTGATCTCGGCTGAAAATGAGGAATGAAGTGTCTTAACACTAGCATTCTCTTCTCCTCTGCCTGCTGCGTGCGGGATACAGCGTGAAGCTGAATTAAATGTATAATGTATCGTTTAATATGTTTTTCAATATTTGGAGTACTGGTTCTTTTTTTTGGTGAACATAGAGAATCTCAAAATTATCTAACTGATGAAATTGGAGACCCCTGCTTTTATGCTCGTTAGTTAGTTGTTTCTGCTGTAGTTGATGAACCATTCTCATTTCAAAGTATTTCAAATACGAACAGCAAGTAAACAACTTTCAAAATTAACTGCGGTTGATCCGTATACTAACTTTGCCCTATTTAAATTCAATTTTAAAAACTGTTCGTTAGCAGTGATTTAGTCAGAGATTGAAAATCACCATATGTTGTTCTTAATTAGATATTTTTTTACTATTTAAATAATACAAAGCTTATTGCGACAGCAATTTATAGCGAATCGAAAAAATATAATGTCCTAGTATTCAACCTGTTTCATGGTGCATGTATGCAACATCAAACTTATTCTACGTCATGATATTTCTATTACTCCTTTAACTTTTGACATAATTAGAAGCTTATTTGCTTTTCGAATATTTTGAATAGAAAGCATATATTTCAGGATTAATCGAGTAATCTGGCCATTAGACACTTAGAAATTTTACGTACATAATATGTATATTAGAATCAATGAGATCTTAAAAGACTATCGCATATTGATAAAGTCTTTTACCTCGAAACCTCCCGCGCTATATATTATGAAGGACAGAATATTGAATTTTATTTTATTATTCCTTTTCTGTCGTAGATAATATGACATTATTTAGTCAATACTTTGCAGATATACTCGTAAATAGATATCAAAAACAAAGGGTCAAGTTCTTACGAAATTGAGATGAAATGATCTTCCTTGTTATTGTTTGAGTAACACATCGTGTTGGTACAACTTTCGCAATTTCGAATCGTGAAAGGAATAATGTATAGAAGGTACAAAGGGTGATATTGATGATAATATTAATATGTTCTATTTTCCCTTACAACTCTATCTCAGAATCTCATATCTAGTCAGCATTTCAATCTAATACTTTGGTTTGTAGAATTTTAAAATAAATGCAGAAATTTTAGTTATCACCCCATTGAGTTGATACACATAGACTAAATAGTACTTTCCATCCATACGTGGACGATTAATTTCATTTAGAGTATTGTGTGTAAAATTACCTAAATAAAATATAATGTCACACATTTTAAAAATCAGTTTCCTTTATAAAATGACTTCGTATAAAACGACGAGGTTTATATACTACGATATTTTGCGATAATAAAAGAATATATCATAAAAGAATATATCATATATTAATTAAATTCTTAAGGAATAAAAGGTTATGATTAACTAGAACTGTTGTTGAGAGCACTACAGCTGATCGACGTACTGGGTCGATAATATGGCATTTCGCTTTGCTACCTACAGCTGACAATGTCGATAGCCTCTTTGCTACGTCCGGCAGGTCGCCGCAGAGAGGGCCATTGTGCATTGGATTGAGGATTCTCATTAATTCTATGTGAGCAGGATTGTCAGTTAAAGTCCACAATTACACACGTGGATTGGTAATTGTGTTGAACTAATAAATGATAATATATTTTGCATTAAAGTTTATTTTGTTTACTAATCGTGCTTAGTGTTCCGATCTGGAGAGGTCTTCTTGAGCTTATAAATTACTTGTTTGTTAAAACAAAACAAATGTATTTACGATTATGCAAATAAAAATATTAAAAATCAAATTTAAATATTTAACGCTTTGTTAAATTTATTATAACAATTAATACAACAATGCATAAAAACTGAAAGAACATTACATAGGTAAGAACAAAAATGTGAGACACATTTTCATTTTCCTTGTATCAAAGTATGGAATCTAATGTCATATTTATTGAAAACTCATAAAGTTTTCAGGCCCCGTTCTTCGAAAGTAAAAGCAAATAGAATTCTTGTATCAGTTAGTCACTATCTAGTCGTCAGTGTTTTTGTTATTTCATATATAACACACTTGTTCGTCTGTTACAATATTTCTCAAGAACGCATATAGTATCATGGCTTATATCAAATACTCAGATCTACAGTCTCTGAGAGCACAGAAAACACTAAACTTCAAATTCAACAGTTTATGCCACATATTTAGATGACCGCACAATCAAAACCTATAAGGTACACATTTTTTACAAGAAAAGTTCAGATCAGAATAAGTTTTTTGTCCAAATCGAACGGAAGGAGATTTTTGACAAATTGCTTGTTACGGTGGTCCCAACATTCATGCCAATTTTCAGCTTTGTGTGAAATAATGTAATCATGAATATCTATATTGACCGGCTATTTATGAAAGAATATTTTTGTAATACTTGTACTTGCTACAAACTGTAATAACTTATTGAAATTGCAATGCATATTTTATTATTAATTGCTTATTTAGAGTTTTTGTGTGAAAATACAACGTGTATTTTTATTATTACGTCGAAATATTATACTTTTACCGCTATGCTTTTATACAATGTATATCCAACAGTGATTGGTAATTTTAAATGTAAACATTGAAATGAATCAACAATGTACAGTCTACCTGCAAACTGTATGTAGAGACTAATACCAATAAATAATAGCCGCAACAATTTTATAGAATAACACTGAATATATTAAAAAACTTTAATAACGAAATATCTCTATAAACTAATCTCTTAACCAAAGACTTTGCAATTTTTAATATAATAATTAGTATCTTTTTATTACATCTCTTGTCAATTACGCAATATTTCTGCAAGCAGGACGAACAATGAGTCAGCGTTAAGCACTTTTTTTGCAATATTTGATATTTTTTATTTTCATTAATATGAAAAATTCAAACCACAGATTTTAAAATTAGTAAGTTATTTTCGGCAACCTTTACCTATTATGTTTTCGACAATAATAATGCAAATCTGACTTTGACTTTTACAAATAACGATATACGTGTTAGTCCACCGATTACAAGACACCGACCCATCACACCGCGTCGCGCTGCACAGCACGTACTGCGGCCATCAATTGTGTCCCTCCCTCACCCTCCTCCATCCGTCAACGCTATCGGACGACGCTGCCCTGAGCTTTAAATGAACAGCAAAATTAATAACAGGCTCCGTTATGTATCAATCTTAATTATGAATAAGCGATTTAAGTAAATAATGTAAACAATCAAGATTGAAGAAATAATGATTAACATCTATAATTTAAAAGAAGTTTTAGCTATCGCAGTATACGAATACTTTGTACATATGTATAAAACTTAAAAAAAAATATTCTACTACAAAACACACATTTTAGCGCTGGTGCAGTATTTCCATGATGGTTTATTACGGCGTTTACGAATGTAAATAGGCAGTGAAACTAAAGAACTTTTGTAGTTTCCTATGTAACTACTCGTAAACCTGGATATCTCTCTGACAGCAATTGCCGTACGTACCCACGTAGTGTTACGTATTATATAACTTAACTGCGGATGCCGAGATAAGATGCCTCGACAGCTTATTACCTACCTAAGCAGTTATTCGCTAATTAATTCTCGTCCTTCATCCTAATATAGGCTACCTCAGCACTAATCTCTATTCACCGTATGACATCACTGGCGTACAGCCAGCCTGTCTTAAGCAGTCATGATCGTTCATTCTCAATGAGGCTAAGCCTATCATGATGGGCCATTCAAAGTTATACTACTTAATAGTAACATCATAGTCAAATGAAGTAATGCAATGTGTTGTTTTAAAATATTGAGTTTAAGACTTCAACAATAGATGATTAATGCTCTAGATTAATTCCTTGAAATTAATCTTGAATCGTATAATCTCTTATCTTAACATTTTAAAAGTGTTATTCCACACTTAAAATAGAAAAATACTTACTAAGAAAACGTATAAAAATGTGAACGTAGTTGGATTTGAACCTGCATCATGTAAACTAGGTATTTTGTTTCGGAATTTGAACCCGTGTCTCTTTTGAAACCGTAAAAAACGCTCTAACCAAGCGCCAATTCAAATCCCGCTACCTTGAAATTATTATACGCTTTCTTAGTTTTTTCTTTCCTAAGAGTGAATAACATTTTAAAATTGATAAAAATATATAAAAATATAGTATTCTCTCTTGCCACAACGATAATTCTAAGTAATTATCTTCGGGTAGCGCAAAATTTGTAAAAAATCTCCCCACACAGACGCTAAGAACATAAACAAGTTGTAACAAGCGTTAAGAATTCGAGGTAGTTCGATGAGAACGTATGACTTTGTTGGTTAGAGCGTTTGGACGGTTTGCAAAGAAGCGCGGGCTCAAATCCCGCTACGTTCAATTTTTTAAACGTTTTTTTAATAAATAATAATAGGTCTATATCAAAAAAATGTTTAAAAAAATAACGTTTATCTGGTATGGTAAGTACACACCAAGTTTCTTTAAATTTGGTGGAAAGAAAGAAAAGCTAGGTCAGCTTACATGATAAATATATATATATATATATATATATATATATATATATACACGGTGTATCCAGCACATAGCAGGATAGGCGGAAAAACCGCGTTTGCCGACCGTATGTTACTAGAGAAATTTAAAATAATTAAAGATTTTACACATTTTTCACACACATATTTCTTCTAAATACACTTTAATAACATTAAATAAGGCGAAGCTACGCAGGGACCACTAGTGTCTTACATTTTATAACAAAAAAATATACAATAACTAATCTAAATTACAAAATTAAAAAAATATTTAAAAAAATTATCATAAAAATAAAAATCAAAGGTCAGATACTTAACATTAATTAATTAATTAAGACAATCTTAATAGTCTCAATATGAGAATATTGAGACTATTAAGATTGTCTTAATTTATTTGATAGCTGCGTAATAATCACAGCAACCGACGCTACGAGAATGCACTTTAATATTCCCCAAGATTCTTTACCAAATAGCACTTGATGTTCACGTCTCCGCATCTTCCTTCTAACACGCTTATCTTTCTACCTGATATCAGTCCTTAATTGAAATCTTTCTCACGTTTTCAGCGTACTTACATACTGCAGTGAAAATTTAGAACGATATTACTAAGAGACACTACTTTGTATGAGATGCAGTTTTGTATGTAAAAGCCAATTTCAAATGTTGCTCATTTCGTTTGTGGAAAGTACTTTTGCAGCGCTTTTGATAGTTTCTCTTTATGATATTTGCTACGTAATAGTAGATTGTTTTAGTTATTATTCGGTAATCTTCTTTTGCGAGTTTCAGCTTTCTAGGTAAATTATAATTTACTTTTTAATACCGTCTTTACAATCTTTTATATGGTCTCATGTTTTACTAGTGTATTATAATTTTTATTAACTATTAATTATGTAATACTTCATAAAACCTTTTGATTTAAATAAATAATCTTGACAGAATTATTTATAGCTTTATTATTATCCTCTAAAGTTCAGCAGATTGCTCTGAATGAAAAGAAGTTTTGTAAGCGAATTGTGAAAATAAATAGACTATTTTCAATGGCAGTCAAAAGCCGTTAGTTAAAATGTATATGAGCAATACATATGAATGTGGTCAGAATCCAAAACGGAATAAATCACAGAGCAGGTGTTATGCACATAACTCTTCGGGTTCGGGCCGCTTGACGTTAGCGCGGTCTTGTCCCCTAGCACGGAACGTTGAATACTGGAACCGAAATATATACATTTTTAGATTTTTTACATAATGTCAATAATTATCAACTTTTTATTATTATACAAACTAACGTCCAAGTCCTTGTCTATGCGGTGCAAGATTGTAGTTCGATCGAATGTTCTATTGCAGTAAACAATCGTTATTATTGAAAATTTCGATGATAATGTCGGTAATTTTTTATTTATTTAGACGCTTATATTTTTAAACTATATAAGATTACATTTCAAAATGCAGTATGCAAATAATTTTTAGTGACTCCTAGAAATTGTGATATGAATAAATAATATTTTCTATTAATTATTTTAAATCATTTCTTAATTAAACAAGATATTTATGTTAATATTGAAAATTTTAAATGATATAAATGACTTAAAAATACACTTTTTTAAAATGGACAGCAAGATATAAGAGAAATTTCGAATCAAAGAAGGCTTCCCTTGTATAACGCATATAAAGTAGAAAAATCTGAATTAGAAAATAGTGAATAACCTGATTTTTTTTAAATACTACCACTTTAAAAATAAGCCGTAGCTCATAATCCTTTTTAGTTATTTAAACCTTTGAAAGCTTTAAATTTAGTCCTGAGATTGCGAGAGGTTATCAGTGAGTCCTAATGTATTTAATTGTCCCCGCCTCTTCGACCCTTTCCCGACAAAGCGTAAACGACTCTATGCAAAAATCTTTAATCGCGCATATTAATGCGGCTCGTTATAAAGCCGTTTATTTTCTTATGTTTTTCGTTTATTAGCCATTTCATTTACATATAACAGAATTTATTATTCGTTGCGGTGGTCTATTCATTATGTAAGTAGAATAACACAGTAATGAGAATGTTGCTTCTAAGCCTTTTGTTTCCATTTTACTTGTAAGATAAAAGGGAAAAGTTTTATATAATTTTATTCATAGAAAAAAAGAACTGGTACATATTATTTTAAACATTAGAAGTTAAAATGAATATCAAAATATACAAAAAAAAACAATATTGAGAAATATATTATATTTGATGATTGCTTGAACAGCAAGTAGTTTATGAGAATAAAAGAATATAGATCGCATTGTTTTATTTATTCTTTGTTTGTGGTTTTTATTCGGGTTGAATACGTTAAGAAAAGGATGATGTTTTTACTGTTTCCTATTTTGGCAAAGGAAATCAAAGAAAATAAATAGCCATGGCTCAATGGCTTCAACGAAACGAAATTGAGTCGAAAAAAAAAACTTAAAATTTAAGCCTGTCATGGCGCAGGGCACACAAGCGTGCAACTGTAAACGCGACAGTTGTGAATTCGATTCCCACTTGGGATATGAAACACTTTATATTAGGTAAAGCACGGCGTTGAATTCCGTCATCACCTCTGCCTACCCTGGTACAGCGTGTAACTGGAAAATACGATAAATAGTCTGCTAGATTAATATTTATCAAATATATTTCTTATTGGATTTAAAGTGTTTTAATAATGGACATTTTGTTTGTATTTTATGAAACCAATCACTAAAGAATAGTTTGAGTTGTAAAAGGAGGTTATTTTATTTAACTATGTCAGGTCAAAATAATATTACCTTTACCTGCAGCTCCTCTGGTGTTGCACGGGGTCGTGGGCGGCGGTGATCACTTACCATCAGGTGACCCGAGCGTTTGCCATGTCTTTTCCATAAAAAAAATATATTATTTTGACATGACGTAGTCGTGGATAACAAAAGTAACGGCGGACATATCTAAAATTACTAATACTTTCTTTATTTTAGTGTCAACGAAAAAGCCCAGCGGCGACACGAGATAACAATACGACAAAAGTTTATCAGTTTCTTACTGTAGGCACGTACTAACAAATTTGTTGAATTACTCTACGAGACCCGACTTTTCTTTGGCTTATCTGTCAACAAGATACCTAAAACGGGCATCTACAGAAAGGTAACTGCAAACAAGGCGTGAGATGCTTCCCGAGCGCCCGCTGATAAATTCGCGATAACGCCTCCAAAAGGTTATCTGCGCTGTTGCGTCGCGTTTTGGACAGAGAATTACACTTTAATAACACAAGAAATACATTTTAATCTCATGGGAGGAATTATTTCTTTTAATTAATAACCTGAGGACTTTGTTTTTAATTTTTTTTGATTGAAAAGAGTACCTTCAATTCATGCTTTAATTTAAAAAAATGGAAAAAAACGACTCACAACGAACAACGACACATTACGAAGTTTAATCTAAGAAATTTAATTCCTGTTCCTTTTTAATTTCAAAAGTACCTTGGAGATGTTATCCAAGAGCGGACAATAATAAACTTCGTATTACGGGTCACTTGAGACAGACGCTCCAGTTTATATTCACTAAAAAGATGTGAAAAAGTACATCAGATAAATATTTGCTGTTTACACGAACTGCTAGTATTGTCGTTTATGGACAGCGGTCGTAGCTATAAAGGTAAAAGGTATACGTAAGTACGTTGTTGTCATCTCTTCCTCCATTTTACATGAGAGTTCAAAAGTCATTTAGCTGTTGTTCATTATAATAAGGGGATTAGACCAAATTATTAAGTATTAAGCGGAAAAGTAGGCATTTTAATCATTTACCTACGTTTGATATAATATTCATACATGATAGATACGATTTTTTATATTCATTGTAATGTAATTAAAGTTTAGTTAAAATATTTGAATATTTTTGCAGAGATAAGTTATTCGACAAGAAAATATATCTAGTTTCTTATATTTTTAAGAAACTACAAAGACATAGGAAAAGAAATATCCAAAGTAAGATCCAATGCGCATAAACACATTTACCTCGCACAATAAACCAGGATGTCCACGGCAAATAATACAGTGAGTGACAAACGCCTCCCCTCATTTCCGGTCACCCTTGAACCACATAAATTGCTAGCAATTTAAAGGCTCGTAGACCGCGCGCTGGGATGTCAATGATGATACACTTCCCAAGGCTCTCTGCTTCATCTCAGTTTGTCGATGTTTCATAGAAAACGTTGCATCTCTATCGTTGTATTGATTTTGTGAGATTCATTAAGTATATATCATTTTTTATTTGTGCCTATTTGTCTATACTATACGGTTCATTCGTTAATTACTAATTAAAAAAAATAAATTAGCTTCACGCTGTATCCCGCACACAGCAGAGTAGGCAGAGGGAACCTAGTGTTAAGACACTCCGTTCCCCACTTTCTGCCGAATTCTGGGGGCATTGCGTGTTGAGTGGCAGAACTCAACGCCGCGCTTAACCTCGACACCAGAGCGAAGAAATGGAAATATAAATTTAAGTAAATATTTCATCTCCTCGAGTGGGGATCGAACCCACAACCAGTCGGTTTTGCAGTCACACCTCGTGCCACTGCGCCACGACCGGCCTCTAATCTAATTACTAATTATTTATATTTTTTTTAAAAAAATATCAATAAAAAATAGAGTCAACCTGGGAATGTAATGTTAAGACACTCTGTTCCCATTCAGATACTTCCATTCTTCGCTTCTCGTGTGCAGGGGCGTGGCAAGACTTAACTCCCCGCTTTGCCTCGTAACTAGAGCGAGGAAATAAAAATATTAAATATTTTATTTCCTCGAGCTGGAATCGTAATTTATAATACATTTATATTAATTAAGTTGTATAGAAAACGTAATTTCACATATACCTCCTGCTACTACAATGTTGTTTTACTTGCATAATCAAAGCTACTCGTAGAACAACATCTGTCAATTCGAGATGACATTTGTAAACTTATCTCGACCTCCCTCGTGTTCTCGTTAGCGCGGCGCGGCAGTAGTATGTATAGTGACAGTAAGTCTGCTGAATACCTAAACGTCGTGAATAACACGACTAAGCGCGTCCCGGTGGACGTGACGTTGATGAGAACAGCCCCAATAAAGTTGTTAGTTGCTTTGCTATAAAATTAGTATGATAATATTTGTAATATTTTGTACTTTATAGATTGTAGACACCATGGTGGCGCAGACACGGTAGGTACAACATTTCACAGTAAGCGCGACAATTGTAGGTTCGATTTCCATTCAGAGTATAGGACTATATTCATTTTCATTTCCTGGCCCTATTAACAAGACTAAGCGTGGCGTTGAATACAAACACTCATGACGCTATGTCAAGAAAAAATAAGAAAAGTAGGGAACGGAGTGTCTTTACAATATGCCTACCTACCTATAAGATACCTATAAGACGGAATCTGGGTTCGGATAACCGTGTGAGAGTTTCATGCCATATTAAGGCACATTAAGCCACCTTTGAAATCACAATAATAAGCGATCACATAAGCGAAGCATGTCAGTCTGTTGCTGTTTGTTGCAAATATTGACACTTTGGAGTGATCCTTGATTTTAAACAAAACGTTTTAGCCTGTATCCTGAAAATAAATGTGATCAGTCTTTTCGATACCCTTTGTAAGGCAATTTTTAAGCCAATTTCTTTTTGTAAATTAGCCCTTATTAGACTTTAATGTGTAGATGACTTTTAATATAAACTAAACACAAATATTTAAAGTAACGATTAATGTAGAGTACGAGTACGAGTACGACTCCGTACCAATTTCAGGATTTTAAATCAATGGGAGTGACAAAGGGTTATGAAATTTTGTATGAAATGAACTGGTTATAAGCAAAATATATAGGTTTGTAATGATTTCTTTCTATGAAACACCTATAAATTTCCATTTTTTTTTCTTTATTTATTACTTCATATATGTTCTCAAATCATGCTAAATCTTATATCTCTAGGTCCACAGAAAGTTTTATATTTTATTGTTGTTTATTTAATACAACATATCAAGGTAATTTTTGTTATGAGTTTGGAATAATCTAACTATGTCTAGCTTGAATATATATTTTTATTTAACTTCTACATATAAATTTAATATCTAACTTAATAAAATTGAATTGGATATTTTTTCTATATTTGTTTGAAAAGCTTTGCCTGAAATATATTTACATAACAAAAAGAGCGGCTAAAGGGTAGGTGTCCTTAAAAAGTATTCTTGTCATGTATCTTGTAGGGATTTGTCGGTCAATTTCACATCAGTACTTACCTACTTTTTTGATTTACATTCTTTGCATAATTCAATAGGATCGTTTTCCTTGAGGAATTTTTATTTGGTGAATAACTAAGGACGAAGACTTTTGATTTTTGATCTCTTTGATTGCGTATTCGTCGACGTTGTTTCATAGTTATCAAAGGTTATCATTAACGACTTTTAACACATTTATTTTTACTGTTATTGAAGACGACATGTCACAATGATGTTACTTTCTTATAGTGTTTTATTTTATGTAAAATTATTTTATACTTTTTAACCCGTTGTTTGAAGTCAGTGTTTTTTTTTTGTTAAAAATTAAGTTATAAAGGTATCCAAGTCGTATTGACCTGGAAACACTGGCATAGCTAGTGGCGCGTGGAAGGAAATTCCTATGAAACTGCACAGTAGTGTATTGTCACGTTTACAGACGGTGTGGATGATATTTGAGTTTGTGATGTTTCTTTTTTAGGAAATGTATTTTTATTTTGAATCAATACACTATGAACTAGGTTTATGTTTAGAACAAAAAAAAATACGTCAATGGGAACATCATATTACAGACAAACTCGGAGTATTACTCTAACTTAGTTAACATAATAATGGATGGTGAGGGATGGATTTCACAATCGTCGTCAACACTGTGACAGCTTAAAATTATGAAGAAGCCTCTCAAGTCCTCTTAGAACGTTGTTAATAACTAAAATAACAACTTAATGTAAAAATATTTACATAGTTATCTTGTAATAATTTATTTTAATAACATCCTACATATCAATATATATATTCAACATTTTAATACAAGTTTTATATTCTAAGTCTGTAGGAAAATATAAGTACACTGAAACGGATATTATAATTGATATTATAATCTATTTTCCTTTATTTTATTAAGTATAAAATTCTAGGACCTTGAAGTATCAGCAACAATTTATTAATTAATGAAGATTAAATACATTTCATTGAAATAAATAAGAGTTATTTACGTAAAGCGCTCCTATCGCACAATGAATCCTTTAGTAAAATTAAGTTATTACCGTTTTAAGCGCCATTGTTAACTAAATAATTCTTCCATTCCACCGACAGCAGCGCTACGTAATAACAATAAAAGCTTAATATTATTCTGTAAAATGATACTTAAAATAATAAATGCGCCTTTAATTTGTTATTATTGAATATTAATTTGGTATATATTATCATTGTTTGAATGACATTGCCTGTATTTAATTTCAATTATTTTACTCTGTGAAATTACAAATTATTAAAAAATAAACTTATGTCTTTTGTATGCAATGTGCTGCTATTGAGATGCGTATTACGATTGTATTGCGGTGCTCACTTCCAGGCTCTATATATACATAACCCGATACCCTTGTTTATATATCTATTCGCAGAAATAATTTAATATTGTGATATTGGGAGATTGTAAACGGGTTCAATTTAGTGCATATGTACATACGAGTAGGTGCTTATAGTACAATAAATAATCTAAGTAGTCTCTTTACTTTGCAACACATCACAAGTACAATGTAGCAACTAAAACAATTGAATACGTCGTTGTAATTTAAATAACTTCGCTAACTAATAACGGGAACTACAATAATGCTTAATTTCAACGTCTCTAACTCATTGTGTGCGATATTAGTTTGACTTGAACGTACCTCTCTCTATACATACCGCTCTGCAGATGTCCTATTATATGCTTCTGTAGTCACTATTTGGTTTTGTCGAGACGTGAGGAGTAGAAGAGACGCCTTTATTCAGTGATGTAGGTAATATTGTAATAATTAATTAATTCGACACTTGTGGGTATAGTTAGTCTCCCCCTACATACGTAAATACGTATTTACAGTGTCATTGCGGCGTACTTGGTGCGCGTAGGATAGAAGGTTGTGAATATGATTTGAATGTTGTTACTATTATTAATAATAAACATAATAATAAAACATATAATATGGTATGTAAAATATTTTATTCATGATGAAATATTTAAATAATTATTTTGTAAAAGTCACTATAAGTAAATTAGAAATAGATGCATACAAGCGAACGCTTCTCATTTATAGTGAGTATATTTAGTATATTTTTGTCACCCAAAAGATGCCGGCGTGTTACATATAACCGTAAAAGCATAAATATTTTATGTTGTAATTCACTTGGGCTATAATAGGATATTCACACGAAGGTCTAGAAATAACTGTACTTCTTGCTTGGAATTAGTTATTGGTATATTTGCAGCAAGTTTTGTTTTTAACTCAATCCTGTACAGAAAATGTTTATTTCTTAAAGTCTCAATGTTTTCGATTTCTTTAGGGTTCTGTCATCCGTCATATATATGCGAACTATAATATAGATCCTAATCCTAATCCTACTTAAAACGTACATATTTAATTAAGTTTTTAATTAAATTTTGTGCCTGATTATATAATGATTCTACGTTTTCTTTTACTTATACTTATTTTGAATGAAGTCATCTTCAGCTTCACGCTGTATCCCGCACACAGCAGGATAGGATAGGCAGAGGGAACTTAGTGTTAGGACACTCCGTTCCATTTTTACTTCCGATTAACTTCTCATTATTTTTGAAAGATATATAGTATTAGACTAAAAGTCCAATTTAATTCAATGAAACTTAGCAAGGCAGCGTAGCTTTAACGTTGAGGAATTCAGTCTTAGAAATACGATATACACGTAATTTGTCTAAGTGAAAAGCTTGTTTGTATTCTGGGCTTATTTGTTGCCACACTTTTTGTCTTTTTATACAAAATTTCTTCTAACAGGAGGAACTGAAAGTAATATTAACAGTATGCAATCACTTACAATAATGATTAAAATATTATAAAATATTATAAGTACAAAAAAAGTTATATAGCGATATCAACACAAAAACCATTCTATCGAAACTAACAGCGACATTTTGTGGCGACTTTCAATACATTATCGTCGAAGTGTGATCATAAAATAAAAGAGCAGTAAAACATTATCTAATATACGACATGGCTAATCCTATTAGATTGTTAGTTTGGTGCAAGAATAATAGATTCTTCTATTTTTAGAAGTAATATATTTACGAATTATATATTTTTTGTAGCTTATTCTTGTATCCCGCGCTGCAGTGCAGGGGCAGAGAGAACCTAGTGCTAAGACACTTCGTTTCCCACTATCCGCCAATTTGTTCAATTAT
>JAATLQ010024369.1:0-20143 GCA_013421005.1 Heliconius erato x Heliconius himera
CGATATTGTAAAAAATCTTTTATTCCTGCCAATAGTGCTAGAAAGCTTCTTAACAGTCTGGCTCCTGATTTTGTTATAAATAATTGTCCTAATTTTCAATCGAGTAACTCTCAATTAGAATCAGTAATTTCTAGGAAGGAATTGGAAGTAGCCGTCAAATCTAAAGATTCTGCTCCAGGGATTGACATGATATCATTTTCTATGATAAATAACTTACCTGACAGGGGAAAGGAATGGCTTTTGAAATTATTTAATTTGTTTCTTAGAGATGGTGTAGTACCAAATCAATGGAGAGAAATAGCTATTATTCCTATTCCGAAGCCTGGACGTGATCCTGAATCTATATAGTCTTTAAGACCAATATCTCTTATGTCGTGTGTCTGTAAAGTTTTTCATTCAATCTTAAATAAAAGACTTGAATGGTATTTTGAAAAATCGAATACATTTTCAGTTGATACTACTGGATTTAGAAAAGCTCATTCTTGTTTGGATAACTTAAGTAAACTAATTTTGTACATTCAATTAGGATTTGGTCAAGCTAACGCTACTTCTTGCTGTTTTCTTGACATTGATGGAGCTTATAATAACATAAATATACATAAACTTCTTACTTTGTTGGATAACTATGGAGTAAGATCAAAAATATGTTATTATTTATGGAGTTTTCTTAGCGTGAGATATTTAAGTATAAAATCAGATACGTTAACGGAAGCCAGATGTTGCAGTAAGGGCTTAGCTCAGGGAGATCCCTTATCTCCTTTACTATTTAATATAGCAACTGCTCATATATGCCAGTCTATTAAAAACGTTTTTATTTCTCAATATGCAGACGATTTTGTTTTGTATACGTCAAACAAGAAATTGAGGTTTGCTTCCAATGAACTGCAATTGGCTTTGAGTAATTTTACTACACTGCTCGATGAATTGGGTTTACGTGTATCGCCTACTAAAAGTAAGGTATGTATTTTTACGAGAGCACATCGGGGTAAAAACATCGATCTTAATATTGATGGTGTTCCCCTAGAAGTTGTGGAAAATGTTAAATACTTAGGGTTGTTGTTAAATCGAAAATTGAAATGGGGGCCCCATATAGACAACTTAAGGGGAAAAATTTACAAATTTTTAAATTTATTTAAAATGTTAGCAGGTTCTGGTTGGGGAATTCACCCAAAGTACTTAACTAAACTTTATGTCTCAATATTGAGAAGTAGAATTGATTATGCGAGTTTTTTATTTGATGATGCCCCTCATTCACACTTAACCAAATTAGATCAAATCCAAAATCAGTCCATGAGAGTTATAGGTGGGTTTATCAGAACAACTCCTATTCATGTCATGGAGAGTGAACTAGCTTTACCTCCTTTATATATTCGTCGCCAATATTTAGGTGGAAAATACTTGCTAAAACAAAATCTTTAGAAAATCATACTATAATTTCGTTTCTTAATAACTTTGCCTCGTTTTTTGATAAGCCATATTGGATCCGTAGGAAGAAACCCTTATTAATAGTGTTGTTTAATGAAATTCAAAATTTTCCAATTCATAGAAGCAAAAAATTAGAAATGTTTAATTTAAGTATATGGGTTTCAAAAATTGATTTAGAACCTCACATTCAGTTAAAAATTCCTTATATTAATAAAGCAAAACGTTTTTATAATGAACTTGATATTAAAACAAATTGTATTAATTATTTAAATTTACGATATCCAAACTATTACAAATTATATACTGATGCATCTATTGAAAACAATAATATTGGAATTGCTTTTTATGATCCACAAGAGGAAACTAACATGAGATTTAAAAGCAATTATAAAATTTCAGTCATGTACGCTGAGCTAATTGCTCTCGCTGAAGCATTATCCTATATTGAGACAATTAATTTTGATAGATTTGTTATTTTTACTGATTCTAAAAGTGCATTACAACATTTGACTCGATGTACCTCGACTTTTCGAGGAACACCGATAGCCAATACTATTATTGAAATTATCTTTAAATTAAAATCTTTAAGTAAAAATGTTTTACTGCAATGGATTCCTTCTCATGTTGGAATCATTGGCAATGAGAAGGTAGATATATATGCCAAGGAGGCCAGCTCTGATGGAAATGTAATTAACGTGCTACCCTTCTATACAGACTGTCTTTATTTTATAAAAGAAAAATGTAGAAATAATTGGAAAGAGTATTTTAATAAAAGATCTAAAGAAAAAGGTATATGGTATAAAACAATTCAACCACAACCCTGTCATCGGGATGATATTGTAACGGCATTTAGGCTTCGCTCCGGACATATTCCGTTAAATAAATTTGGATTTTTAATGAAGAAAGTTCTTTCTCCTAATTGTCCCGACTGTGGGGTTGTAGAGGATGTCTACCATATTTTGACGGAATGTACCCGTAGCGAACCATTGCTTTCACGAGTTGCAGATAGAACAATTGGAAGTTGTAATTTGTATCTTGCAAATCCTACTTCAGATTTAGCTAAATTGTTATATAGTATAGTTAAACTTAATGTAAGCAAACGTAAATAATATGAAAATGTTAATCTAACATAATTTTAAAAATATTTGTAATACTAACCAGAGCAACATAGTCACCTTAGTGACTCAGCTCTTAAAATGAGAATTAAAAAAAAAAAAAAAAAAATTTGCTTCACGCTGTATCCCACATATAACTGGTACCTGGGCACCTAGTGTTACGACACTCCGTTCTCCATTTAGACACTTTCGTTTCCCACTTTTCTCCGAATTTTTGAGGCATTGCACGTTGAGACGTATACAATGTCGCTCTTTGCTTGTTCTAAAATAAAATTGCTATTTTGGCTTCATGACATTTGACAATGGCGTTTCGATTCAAACGTTCGTTACAATAAAATCAAATAATATTTGATTTCCGGTTCATTTAAGTTTTACGGACTTAGGATTTCGCTCCCAAAAGGTAAATTGGGACCCTATTATTAAGACTCCGTAACTGTTCTCCGTTCGTCTTCCTGTTAGTCTGTTCGTCTATCACTAGGCTTTATCTCATAAACCGTGATTGTAAGTGATTTTATTGCCGTTTCTACAGATAATTGTGTGGGACAGAAAATGAGTGTTTAGACAATTCGTTCCTTAATTTTTATCGAACGGGTGAAATAAGAATAATTAAAATATAATTCCTTCGACTGGAGATCGAATCCACAATCATCGGGCTTACACTCTAACACTACACCACGACGACCTCCTCAAAATTATTCAATTCTATACAAATAAATTGACCAAAATCTCAAAGTGTAGTAAAATACAGGAAGCATAGTCGACATTTCTTTACTCCCGTTGTATTCTCCCGAATATCACAAAGAAAAGCGGAATTAAGAAGTTTACAATGTTTGTTCGGCAAAGTGTTTGTGTAGCGCCGGTAGCTGGTCGCCTTCACCCCGATACGGTTGTTACTGGGTTTAATAGGTTAAGGGCTGCCCTATTAAATGATTACTGAAATGGATAAATGTTTTTTTTGTAGAATAATTTGTGTTTTTGTACTTTTTTTCAGCTTCACGCTGTATCACGCACACAGCAGGTCAGGCAAAGGGGTCATTGTGTTAAGGCATTCCGTTCCCCGTTTTCTGTAGAATTCTGCAGGCATTGCGGGTTGAGTGGCGGAACTCAATGCGCTTTGTCTCGAAACCAGAACGAAGAAATGAAAATATAAATGTAAAACGTTGAGTTCTGCCACTCAACACGCAATGCCTCCAGAATTCGGCAGAAAGTGGGGAACGGAGTGTCTTATCATTAGCTTTCCTCTGTCTACCCTTCACGCAGCACGCAGAAGGGTAGACAGAGGTAGCTGACGTATTTTATTAATTTGTAGTACGTACCATATTTCATAATTTAATTCATTTTATTGGGCGTGTTTATTTTGATTTGGCCAATTTTACTTGACGTTATAATTATATAACTTATTTTGTTTACTTCTAAATTTATACAATAAACACATAGAATAAATAAAAAAATAATCATCAATTAAATATGTACGTATATTTTAAATGTCGCCTTTCTCTTTCCTATTTCTCTAAAACTGCTCACGCATTTTTGTTGATACTTTAACTTTTTTTTATATGAAACCTTAACTGTTTAAAACAGTTAAAATTATATCATTTTTTAAAAAAATTGTAATAATAAAAAAATATTCAATTCCAATAATATAACATAAATACATACATATCAAACTGATAACCTCTGTTAATTGAATAGGATAATAAAATAATTTTCATTTATTTCACCATATTGGCTGACTAAGCCATTAGGCCACCACCCCTCTCGATACATTCAACCGCAGTTCTGAAGTCAAACTAGCGTAATCACAACGGAAATGAAGACATATTGAACATATGTAGCTGCAATATGAGGCAAATGAGGCCAGTCGTGGCGCAGCGGCACGAGGTGTGACTGTAAAACCGACTGGTTGTGGGTTCGATCCCCACTCGAAGAGATGAAATATTTACTTAAATTTATATTTCGCTTTATTAGTTAAGCGCGGCGTTGAGTTCTGCCACTCAACACGCAATGCCTACAGAATTCGGCAGAAAGTGGGGAACGGAGTGTCTTAACACTAGGTTCCCACTGCCTACCCTGCTGTGTGCGGGATACAGCGTGAAGCTGATTTAATTTATAGCTACAATAATAGTATTGACATTGTTTTGCCTCATTATGTCTTTTTTATTACGTACAAGTAGTTATTTGTAGCTCCGTCCAACACCGTAGCGTTTGATTAAAATGTTTTTTCTAAATTTTGTAAGCCTTTAATATCTCTTAATAATAGTCGGTAAACCTTTTCTCTATATCCACCTTAAAAGCCGGCACTGCACCTGTAGCTCTTCTGGTCTTAGACGGGTCGTGGGCGGCAGTGATTACTTGCTATCAGGTAAACCGAATGCTCATTTGCCTTGTCTTTTTTAGGCCTCAAAGTTAAAAACGGAACTTTAATAATATACTGTAATACCAGTTGTCCGTCTGTCAAGACTCGAGATTGCGTAGTATAGCTATCAAGCTGAAATAAATACAAAACATTCAGTAAAAACTTACAGTATAAATAAAGTGAGAAAATCTGGAAAATGAAAATGTAAATATATTAATAAAAAAAAAAACAATTGAAAACCAAACTTAAGTTTGCTAACTTTTATAAATTGTACTTCCCGCTAACCAATAATTCTGAAATTGATACGAAACTCACGTTGGACGAGTCCAACTCTCACTTGACCGTTTCTATTCAAAAAAAATAAAACAATCTTAATCCTAAAGACACGTTACGAATAAAAGAAATAAAAACCCAGATAATTTGTTTCATAATTGCCAGATTTATGTGAAATAAAATGTTGTCAGCCGCAACCACCTGGTCGCACCCGGATGTAGCGTACACTGAGACTTTTACGATGTGTTTTGCATTACACTGATTTATGTAGGCGATTCGTCTTATTGTTACGACTTCGTATCCAGTTTCGGGAAACTGCTTAGTCAGTGCTTCAGTAATAATGATAATGTATTTTTTTTTATAAATATACTCTTAATTTAGTTGTGACCAGTTCTCGTTCATGGGCTCAAGCGTGCGATTGTATACGCGACAGGCTGTGTGTGGGTTAAATTCCCACTCAAGGGAATGTAATATTTCATATTTTCATTTTCTCGAGAGGGAATCGAACTCACAACCTCATTGGCATGAGGCTGTGAGTTCGATTCCACAACGATTGGCCAATATTTGAATTCCAATATTTAAAAATACGTTATTGATGCACCAAATAAACGATATCTCTGCTCCATTTTTTATTAAAAACCAAATAAAAATACTTATTAAAGAAATTATAATTACAAATATAATACTAAAAATCATAAACGCCGTCAAACCTATATATTTATTAATGAAAATAATATTTTGACACCGACCCCATTAAAATGTATAGACAACGTTCCGGCCTGTCGCTTCGGTCGACATGTTAAACTGTATGTAAAATCACCATACATTTTGCTAACGTCTTTTAACCTCTAAATAATAGTAAATACAGCTTATTTCTATACAACCAGACTTAATTAGTTACCTGAGCGTCTCTTGGAAATATTATTGACAGGCTAATGGACCCTGGCCAATGACGTGAAATATGATTTAGTTTTCTCATGTTCTTCTATTTTACGCTGTGGGACGTTTTCAGAAGAGATTGGGTGGCTTTTGTTGGTTATTTTCGTTTGATTTAGCTTTGTTTCATCTGTTGTTGTAAAATATGTGTTTGTTTTTAGTATTGAGTAAATCGGGAGAATTGAGTTAAAATTAACTGTATTTATTAACCGTATGAAAAGAAGTTATTACAAAAGTAATTATTTTATAAGTGCTATTATATATAAATCTTTTCATTTCAGATCTGAAGTAGTAACTTTAGTGAAGAAGCTGTAAATAATTTTACATAATAAAATTAAGCATATAAACTTATTTTAAAAAAAATACTTAGACTTGGACTTTAATTTAAAAACTAACAGTATTGCTAGGAGCGATTGTGGTCTAATGATTTATTATTTTCATTATCTCACTTCGATGACAACTAAGAAACCTAGTGTTAAGACACTCCGTTCCGCAAACGAAAATTTTTGTTTGTGGAACGGAGTGTCTTAATACTAGGTTTCTTTTGCCTACCATATATATATATATATACGTTCTGCATATCCGCATATAGCCGATATGCGGTATATAGCGATAAAAAAACTAATTAGCTATCCTCCGGAACCCAAAATCTCACTTTGACATTCAATTGATTTTGACTTCCATTATTCTTCTAACTTCGATTCAAGTTTAATTTTAAATTACATGCCATATTGCAATTGTACCAAAACAGCGCCATATGAAAGTTAAAATAATTATATTATTCACCATATTTGTCCAAAATCAAAACAAAATCTGAACATACTGTACCTTTAACATCATATCATATTATTTACCACCCTTTCAACGTAGAGGGTAACAACCCCTAATATTGCCAATCCAATATCTGTACATAAAACGCAAGTAACGTGCCTACTTGCACCTGTCGTGTTCATACAGAGCTGTCTTACTTTGAGTTATGAATGGTGCTGTTCAGACATTCAGATGTGTTCGATGTTCATCTATCAAATTGTGGAATAAGTTAGAACGATTGATGTACTCTGAAGGTACTCTGGAAGAGGATAAATGGATATTATGTTACCCATTTATTTCATACTAGAGGGCGCGCGCAGTTTCGCCTACTTATTTACACTCTTAGAGGTGAATTTAAAAAAAACTACGATTCACGTGTTCAATAAAATATTTTTAAAAGTTTGCATTTAATTTTTTATGAAAATCGGTGGCGAATTAAAGACTTTTCCGTGTAAGCTTTCAACCACTTATTTGAACCCGTAGGAGGTGAATTCTACAAAACCATGAAACACGTGTTCAATTAAATATTTATGAGTCTGAATTTAAAATTTTATAAAAAAAGGTGCCGATTTAAAAAAAATCCATACCTACTTTCAACTTCCCTTCTTAGTGGATACTCAGATTACGAAAATAAACATCTGTCCAAATTTCACGTTTCTACCATCAGCAGTTACCGATGTGCGTGCGTCTTACCTCAGTCAGTCAGAACATGTCCTTTTATATATATAGATATGTGCATTTTGTAGAATAAAAGAAGACAGAGAGAGAATAGTGACATATTGAAATCCATATAAAATTGGATCCAATACCTATAGAAATCCTCGTATGTGTCTTTTTTTGTGAATGATTTGTTAAATTTTGTTTCTTGTATGTCTTTTATTAATATAATAGAAATTATATTAATAAAAGATATTGATACTGGCTGCATCTGCTTTGTCCACTCGATATAGGGAGAATGAGTGATTGGCTAGAGGTCATACACAATCTCACTGTTCTAACTGACAGCAGAACCATCTTATTTTACTTATAATAACTAAATTTATCTCGATAAAAATAGGAACATATGATCTGTTTAAGCCTGATATTAGGCTTCACAAGCATATCCCACTATATTCCAAACATTACGTGCTCGATGGCGGAACTCAACGCCATAGCAAAGAAATGAATATAACAAATCATTCCTACGAGTAGGAATCGAGCCCACTAACGTCACGTTTACAGACTGACCCCGTGCCGTTTCACCACGAAACGTAACATTTAATTTTAATAAAATATTTACATAAAACATTTTACAAATTAGCAAAAGCTGACAAATAAAAAGATTTACAATACATTAAAAACAAAATAATAATATCTTTATTTATAAAAAAATCCACAACGCTTACGTCACAATAATATGGCACAAAACACGATGAGAATAAAAATATAGCACTTAAGAAATATCTTAAGATCAATCCAAAGTGAATAAGGACACTCAAACCGTTTTATTACTCGAGTAGAGAAATTTCTAAGGTTTTAAATGTGAATAAAATAGAATAAGTATGGATTATCCCCAATAATAATAGTCTTTTATCCCCTTGCGGTATGCTTACGACACGTTTCGGTGTTCTGTGGGACTGGAAGCTTAAAACCGCTATTAAATTATATTTTTGTTAATATTTTTGTTTATTCTGTTTTATTTCTTGACTAGAGGGCGCGCGCGGCTTCGCCCGCTTATTAGGACTGAATTCTAAATAAACCACGAAACACGTGCTCAATAAAATATTTTTAACAGTCTGAATTTATTTTTTTATAAGAATCGGTGGCAATTTAAAGATTTTTCCATATAAACTTTCAACCCCTTATTTGACCCCTTAGGGGGTGAATACTTAAAAACCATGAAACACGTGTTCAATGAAATATTTTAAAGAGTCTGAATTTCAAATTTTATAAAAATCGGTACAGATTAATTTTTTTTCCATACAAACTTTCAACCCCTATTTCATCCCTTTAGGGTTAATATATTTCAAATCCCCTTCTTAGTGGATGTCCAGAATATGAAAATAAACATCTGCCCAAATTTCACGTCTCTACCATCAGCGGTTACGGCTCTGCGTGCGTCTTACCTCAGTCAGTCAGCACAAGTCCTTTTATATATATAGATTTGACAGTGTAAAATTAATAATTAAAAAAAACGTAACAGTTAGGATGCTGAACTTTTATTGAGAAACAAACTTTTGTTTAGTTTCACTGTTGAATTAAATGTACTACTATAATAAATTAGCTATAAGTGGCAATTTTTTTTTTTTTAATTAATCCCATAGCATAATGTAGGAAATTATTCAAAGGAAATTGCATATGCTTTTTATACAATTTAGTTACAAACATGGCTGCTTGTCAAAGAATAATGTTGCCATAACATACTAAATATAGCTTATACATAAGAATAACACAGCCTATAGCTGTATTTGTGAAGATTTTGTATAATTTGGATGTAATATAAAAATCAATTTAAGCGACTGCATTTCAGCTAGTTACAGAAACTATTATCATCAAATATAACAATTTAATACTACATATTGTTAGTCAAGGCAAAGCGCAGCGTTGAGTTTCGCCACTCAACACGCAAAGACTCCAGAATTCGGCGGAAATTGGGGAACGGAGTGTCTTAACACCTGGTTCCCTCTGCCTACTTTGCTATGTGCGGACTACCTTGATAAAGCGTGAAGCTGATTTATTTATTTATATTATTAGTCAACCAACTGATTTTACTTTTAAATATAAAAAAAAATAATAAAACCTATTTTAAAAGACGAGTAGTACCTATTTTGCTCGAACTAGCTCGGTTGTCTTAACTAAGTACAATATTGTAGTGAAAATTTGCTTTTTGTGAATATTTGCTCTTAACACGCAAGTGTATTTCAAATTTCATGTCAACATTTACTATTGACTGTCTAGAATGTTTACCACGGTGGCGCAATGACTGCGTCTGACTGTAAATACGATGGTTGTGGGTTTGAATCTCAATCGGGGAATTATTTTTTTTTATTTGCCCGCTCTTGCAAGACGAAGGACGGCGTTTAGTTCCATCATTCAACACGCAATCTTGAAAAATCTCTTTGATATTGTGTTACATTTCTAATAGTAACACTAAGAAAATTTATAATCAAAACTGCAATTAGATTTATGCAAAAATATTTATTTAAATTTTCACTATGAAAAAAAAGAAGTTAAAGAAAGTAAAATTTTACATTAATTTTTCATTTAAAATTCATTGAACGTTTGGATACCGTCATGGCGTTGTTATAACATGTCTCATTACTTACGATATTTATGAACTTCAATTTAATTTACGATACCTGCATTTTAAATCAAAGATAAAGAAAGAGAAGACGTTATGTTGACAAAGAAAGAGAAGACGTTTTGTTCTGAAACGCGACAATTTAATTCAATAATTCGACTCCCCCTAGTGGGAATGATGTATTTTCATTTTCTAGCTACAATACGTTTCTCTATTTAACACACGACATTTCAAAATTTAGCCGAAAAGTGGAGAAAGTAGTGTCTTAATACTCGGTTTCCTCTGTCTATCCTCTGCAATAGTGCAACAAGCACTTACATAATAAAATAATAATAATAAAGTAATTTCGAAATAACAAAACTATAAATAAATCAAAACACAAGAAATAAATATAACTAATAATTCTAAAATTAATATTATATTGATGCAATATCACATCAGATGGTTAGTTAATCAAATTGTAATACACGAAGGAGGTTCCCATTCCTGTTTACAGATTACGGCGTCGCGTCGCGTCGCGTCGTGTATTTAGTGAACGTTAATTTTACAGCCAAACAGTAAAGGCGATTGGGGTGTGAATTATTTACTTTGGAAAGCGCTTGCGCGTGGGATTGTTTTGTTATTCGATATAATGTTCTTTTTATTTTTTTTAGTTTCACGCTGTATCCCGTATACAGCAGGCTAGGCAGAGGGATTAGTGTTAAGACACTCCGCTATCCACTCTCCGCCGAATACTACAGGCATTGCGTGTTATGTGGCGGAAGTCGACGCCGCGCTTCGGTATCAGACTGAAAAAATGAAAATATCATATATGATATTGAAATATATTTCATTTCTTCGAGTGGGAATCGAATCCACGACCTGTTGCGTTTACTGTCACATGCTTTTGCCCTTGTACCTACCTACCTTCCTCTTTTTAATTGATTTGAAATATTATAACAACTTTTAAATAAAGATGTGTGAATATCAGAAGCGTAAGTCCTATAAGAGAGCTACTACAGGAATTCCAGAGGCACTGCGTTAACTCAACGCCGCCTCGACACCAAAGCGAAGAAAATGAAAATATTAAATATTTTATTTCCTCCAGCGGGAACAGAACCCACAACCTGTCGCGGTTGTGACCCTGCATCACGACTATTTACAAGCCTCATTTATGTCTAACGAAACCCAGTTATTGTACACGCAATACGTCAATAATCCCTTATGCTTATTGAACGGGAACGCGGAAGCTCCTCGAGCGGTTTTTGAGATTTAATCAAGATCCTGTATTGAATTCCAATGGAATGTTAAAATACTTATTTTATATATTAACATTTTATTTGATTTGTGTTGTCTTTTAGTGTTGAGTGAAGAAATGTACATTGTTTTCCGGATGTTGATTTTTTTTATTAGTAAGCGAAAAGATGCACATAGATATCATCTCTTGTGTGTAAAATTTAAGCAAAACTGTAGATTGTAGAAGACTTTATATATTTTTATTTTATCAGTTTTGTTATCGCTGTGTCCCGCACACCGCAGTGTAGGAAAAGGGAACTTAGTGTTAAAACACTCCGTTTCCCATTTTCCGCCGAATTCTGGAGCGTGCCGCGCTTTGTCTTGACACCAGAGCGAACCAGAGCGAGCGAAAAAGATTATTATACACCTACTTAAAAACATTCTTCTGATGTATTCGTACAATACATATGTATATCTATAACATCTTAGCATAAAACTAAATAGATCAACGCTTCAAAGTGTCATCTAAAAACTCGCTGGTTCGAATCACGCTAACGCTAAACTTCAGTCGATACAGGCAAAATTTCCATTTCCATTTAAATTCATTCAAGAAATAACATTTTTAAAATGATCTAAAAACTCAACTGACCTAGATAGATACAATATGAGAAATGTTTCATATATTTTTAACATACACTACTACATTTCATAAAAAAATACCTTCTACTCTGGAGATTGATAAAATCAGAGTCGCAAATTCAACATTTTGTTTCGTATCTTTGAAGAGACGCAATCAGGCGTCTGTGCACATGTAGTAGTATACAGTAGTGCAGTGTAAGCCACCTTTCATCAAGAGTTAATTAACTTTGAACAAGACACACACGACTATATACAGTTCAAAACTTCTACTATGTCAAATAAAGTTCAAATTTTCTCTTCATTTTGCGATGAATTTTTCTTTATACGTACATTCATGTTTAATATGCATATTGTAGTTATTACATATATTCTTTATTGCACAAAACAAAGCATACAGAAATATAAAATGAAAAATTTTGTTGACAAGGGTGGGCTATATTCTCTGGGCACATTTACTAACACATTCATTGAAAGTAGTCTGACGTAGCGCACCAGGCGCGTCGATTGAAATGCTGTTGTGGTCACGTTGCGCTCTGGACGTGGATACTATGTTTGTCCCTCGAAGAAGACCCCACGGGGGCCCAGGGAAGCGATGTCTGGAAGAGTCAATGGACTAACTACCGAGGATGTTGAGCAAAGCCCCAGATTAATGCCAGTTAGAAGAAGAAAACAATGGCTTCTCATAAAGTGACTTTTTTAAAGGAGCAACGTTTGTATGAACATTACGAGTTATAATTTTATCCATGACGTGGCTAGGTTTGTTTGAATTATAAGTAAAATCAGCTTCACGCTGTTTTCCGCATACAGCAGGGTAGGCAGAGGGAACCTATTGTTAAGACACTCCATTCTCCACTTTCGTCCGAATTCTGGAGGCAACGCAGCGCTATGCCTCGAAACCAGAGCGAATCCAGTCCAGTCGGTTGTACAGTCACACTTTGTGCCCCTGCGCCACGACTGGCCTCGGAACTATAAGTATATCTTATAAAAGGAAATAAATCCCGATTTTACAAAAAATAGCACGAATCATTATATATTTATTTTTTATGCATCGATTATGTGTGATATGTAAATGAACATTAAAAAAGCTTGTTAAATTAGAGAATACATGTCATATTTTATCGAAATAGAATTAAGGTCATTATGGTACAGGGGTGCAGGGGCACAAGCTGGTGACAGCAACAACAGTGTGTTCGATTCCCACTTGGACGAAATGAAAGATTTAATATTTTCACTCGTTCTCGTAACGAGGTAAAGCGTGGCGTTGAGTTCCACCACTTAACACTTAGAAAAAAAATAATAGACCAGTAATTATCTTTGCATTATTAAAATAGTAAATATGATGTTATTATAAATATTAAAAAAATGTTATTAAATACAACTTTGCTTGTTTATAGTGACTTAACGACTCTGACTTTAGTTGAAATCTATGTAAACATATTAAAAGGCGCTACTCTAATTGATCACAGTGACGAAGCATGCCCATCATCTTTCTATAGCCTGTATATTACTTTCTGTGATAAAATGAAATATGGTTTTCATTCGATAAAAAAAGTGACATGGGTTCAAATCTCATTGTGTAGAATACATGGTGTTATTGAATATATATATATATATATTTTATTATGTATGTGGAAATAGCACTTTGAAAACGATCTAATAAAATAAGTAGTGCTTTTAATTTCCTGTCCTGTTTTTGCTAAGACTTCGCCCTCTGTCCGTCTTTCGGTCACCAAAGTAAATCTCATGAACTGTGATAGTTAGACAGCTAAAATTTTCACAGATTATGTATTTCTGTTGCCACTACAACAACAAATATATAAAAAAACTAAATATTTAAAGTGGCTCCCACAAAAAAAACACGTACCTTTTTTTTTGATATTGATAATGGCAACAGTTAGACTTGCTTGAGTTTGATATATACCTATATTCATACAATATCTCGTTATATATTGACTTTAAAAATAAATCAATTAATTAACGGTAAACAAATATTTAAAGGGTTCAGAACTTTGTACTCGTGTCCGGCTCGCACTTAGCCGTTTCACGTTAAATTTGTGATCAATATGGAAACGTTAGTATAATATTTTCTGTATAGAAGAAAACAAACAAACATTAAAATATTTAACATATGAAACAAAAATATATTAAAATGTTTATGTAACGACTTCCTAATTAATGAGCTAAGCGAAGCGAAGCTATTACTGGTCAGAAGTGTGTTTCGTTGTAAAGTTACTCCTCCTAGACCGTTATACCTACAGCTCTGAAATTTTGCACGAACGTTGTGGACGACACGGTGATACCAGCGAAGTAGTTTGGTGTTAATTGTTATTGTAGTTTTTGAGTAAATGGCCAAAATGTGTCCCATAGAGTTAAACTGTGGAAAGTTTTGAAATTATATCAGTTATATATATCTCAGTTTTAAAGAGTCATTTTATTTGAAGTTCCTCTTAATCTTTTTAATTGCATTACGGCACATAGCTTCGCACAGGTCCACCCGCCGTGCACAGCATGTAGCGGATCCTAATATAGAAATTGAATATATGACAAAGTTGTCTTAGCATATCATTCCAAAGCTCTTTACAGAAGTCCTCATTATCCTTTCCTTTACAGAAATCCCGAATATAGCAGGGTAGGCAGAGGGAACCTAGCGTTAAGACACTCCGTTCCCCACCTTCCGTCAAATTTCCGAGGCAATGCGTGTGTGTAGTGGAGTTTGTTTTTGCCTTAGTGAAAGAACGAAGAAACGAAACTATAAATAATTAGTAATAATTCATTCCTCCGAGTGGGAATCGAACCCACAACCGTCGCGTTACAGTCACACGCTTGCCGGCCTCTACCCCAAACTAAATTCAATACAAAATAATAACCTTCTATGATTTTGGTGTAAAAATAATGAAACATGGGCGGCCGTTATCGGGAGGGCTATAGATAAGGGTCACATTATTAATGCGTTTACACAACGATACGACGCGACAGACAAACAAACTCAACGGAATGTACTTGTACGTTGATTGTAACTTGTCGTTGGAAAAGCTTATTTCCTAGAACATAGGTTTTTCCTGGTTTCCTGGTTTTTTTTAAATGGTTTAGGTATATTTTTTGTGTTTTTTTTTTAAGTGTTATACCACATTTTCAGAAAAAAAAAACTTTTTTTTGGAAATATTTCAAAATTTGTTGTAATATAAATTTTTATCACTACTTTTTAGCATTTGTTACAATTTTATAAGAAAGGCAAAGAGAATTTAGTGGTGCATGCGATGAGAGCCTCAAGATCGATATCTATCGAATGAATGAACTTAATGCCTAACGAACTAAATCGAGGTTATATCTACAGCTTTTTGAGTATATAACTTGGTTAACATTAATTTTCTTTTTTAACGCTATAGATGCATAGTCAGTTAGTGTTAAAACACTCCGCTCTGAGTGCACTGTTTTATTTTCATTTGCAAGAGGTTTGTGTTTTGGCGAAAATGACAATAACATAATTTAAAAAAATACAATTTTATTATAAAAATGACATATTTTCAAGTTACTTTAAAGTTAGTTTAGATTGTGTTTATATTTCTATTCTGTTTATATAATACTCACGGTATTTTGTAGTTTTTTAAATTAAGTTTTTAAACTAAAACTTAAAAAAAAATCCATATTTTTACTTAATAAGTAAATTACATAGTAAGTAAAAAATAAGCTTATTTTTTTAAGGGAGATTTAACTTATCAAAACGAAAAAAATAAGTGAGAGCATTCACCCAAACCGGAATAGAACCCAAAAACAAAGCAATTACAATCAAATACTATCCAAGACCGAGGTGGCAACAACGCGACATTTTTATAATTCCTAGTATAAAATATATATGCAAAACAAATATTTAAAACTTCCATAGTTCGAAAAGATAAAATATTTTCTAAAGCTATTCCACCATTAAGTACCTGTAGGTGTCTTTCAGTGGAATTTTCATTTTAATCTGATCGTTTGAACGTATTGCATATCCGTTCTCAACGTTATTCGATGTTTTCCTTTCTTGTTCAGCCTTTTTAGTACTTTTTATCTTCACACATCATTGAACTAAACAAGAAGCGGCCATATAACTGAGAGCTGAAAAATAATACCTTAAACTTAAAAGCCAATATTTTATTTTTTTATTTTAATTATACGCGTGATAAAGATAAAATAAAAAAATATTTTCATAGGCCAGTAGCGGCGCGCAGTGTAACTGTAAAACCGACTGGTTGTGGGTTCAATCCCCACTCGAGGAGATGAAATATTAACTTAAATTTATATTTCCATTTCTTCGCTCTGGTGTCGAGGCTAAGCGCCGCGTTGAGTTCTGCCACTCAACACGCAATGCCTCCAGAATTCGGCAGAAAGTGGGGAACGGAGTGTCTTAACACTATGTTCCCTCTGCCTACCCTGCTGAGTGCGGGTTACGGCGTGAAGCTGCTTTTATGTTCACACATGTGCAGTGTTATGTTCTACTATTATAATTACACACGATATCTGTATATGGTCAAAAGTGTGGCTCTTCAATTATTTTTTTTTTAGTTTCACGCTATATCCCGCACATAGCAAGAGAGGCAGAAGCACCCTGGAAATCTATGGTTATGACACTACGTTTCTATAAAGACATTTCCGTTCCCCACTTCCCGGTGAATTTTGAAAGGCATTGCTTGTTGAGTGGCGGAACTCAACGCCGCGTTTCTGCGTCATTACCAAAGCGAAAATAATAACTATTTCATTTCAGCCTGAAATTACATCATATACATATTTAAATCTATCTATAAATAATAGTAAAGTGAAGAATATAAAAATTTTCTTTGATGAATAATAATAGTTTATTTTATAACCGCAGTACTTTGAATTTAATTGAATTGAAAACTTGTTTATCATTTTATTTTTATTACGCTACTAGCGCCGCATGAAACGACTACCGTAAATAACTTTATAAATATTAAATTAAATTGTGTGAAGTTTATTGTTGAAATAATATTTAGAAAATTTCTGTTTTGGAAATTATATGCATGATGTTACGTATTTTTAGGATTCTGTACATTTTAAGGAAAAAAGGAACCCTTATAAGATCACTTTGTTGTCTGTCCATGTGTCTGTCTGTTTGTCTGTCTGGCTGTCTGTGAAGAGCACTTACCTCAGAAACACTCAGAGATATCGAGATGAAATTCAAACCATATGCTTTCAGATCTACGGCCTCATGATTTACTGAAAAAATCATATTTCTACATATACTTAAAAAATATATCGCCGTTTATATCGCAAAAAACGCGTATTTCGATACTATAAAGGGAATCAAAATTAATAGGGTACTTCCGGTTGACCAACAATTATAGTTATTTGACAGTTAGGATCTACAGGTAGTACTTACTAGTTCAGAAGAAAATCTAAAAACTATACACTTGTGGTTAAATCCTAAACCTTCAAAAGTTAAACCTTAAAAGGGGGGAAAAATTTGGTATTAAAGCTTTTAGTTCAAGTGAAGTATCAGATGATAGGCCTCTGGTTAAGCTAAGCTTTAACTATAGAAAAGACTTGAGACCTTTAATTCTTGTACAGAACCCTCGGTGGGCGAGCTCGACTCGCACTTGTCCGGTTTTTTTTATCTTAACGCTGTACCACACACAACCAGGTATTCAGAGGGAATCTTGGAGCCTCGTGTAAAGACATTTCCGTTCCCCACTTTCCGCCGAATTCAGCATATAAGTTTCAAAGTAGCATTTTCAATATAAAAAAAAGTTTATTTCAAATAATATTAACCAATATCTTCTAAAAAGAGATCAGTGCTGGGATACACTGTTATTGTGTCTAATAAAATGTTTTATCCGAGGCTTCATAAAAGGTAGAATAAAAAGTATAAAAACAAAGTCGATATGAGTATTTTTTGCCGCGAACACTGTGATGTCTGAAGCGAGAGTAACACAGTTTATTCTGATATAGCGATAGGATGAATCATAAACATACATATATACATATAATATTTTAATAAGCACTTTTTAAAGTGTTTAAGTGGGAAACGGAGTGTCTTAACATTAGGTTCCCTCTGCCTACTCTGCTGGATACAGCGTGAAGATGATTTTTTAAAGTGTTATTGCACAATAAACAAAGAAAATAATTATTTTGGAAAACATATAAATTTTTTTTTTAATTATATTTAAGATCAATTATCAAAAGGTACTTCAACGTTCTTATCCGTTTCATAAAAAAAATATTACACTTATATCACGATGGACATAGATTCGATTCCCGATCTAAGTATTCATCATGATAGAAGTTATTCTAATTTCTTGTCATAAATGCCATTTGGTATAACCGCAGAAAGAAATTTATAATGTTATCTGAGCTTCAAAGGTAGAGACAATACTTAGTACGTTAACTTTTAACTCAAAGTAACGCGTGCACTATTGAGCTGGTGTTGATTTACATGCATGTAGGCAGAGGGAACCTAGTGTTAAGACACTCCGTTCCCCACTTTCTGCCGAATTCTGGAGGCATTGCGTGTGAGTAGGAGAGTTCAACGCCGCGCTTAGCTTCGACACCAGAGCGAAGAAAATGCAAATATAAATTTAAGTACATATTTCATCTCGCGAGTGGGGATCGAACCCACAACCAGTTGGTTTTACAGTCACACCTCGTGCCGCTGCGCTACGACTGGCCTCTATATGTGTATGTATTAATGCAAGTTATTTATATGTAAAGAACATAATATAATTTAATGAGAATAAGAATACTAAGACTTTTTAACTCTTTCCCAAATAAATTACATAAAAACGAACAAATCCCGTTTATCTTATCATTGAATGGCAAATAAAAGAGAACCGTAAAGTGCTACGATCCGTAGGCGCGCTACGATCTGTAGAAACATTGTAATGTGTTACATACTTTTACTTAGTATGTATTACTTGCTTCAAATTTGTTATCCTAATATTTCTTTGTTTTATTGGATTTAGCCATTGGACCATCATGTCTTAGTGGAATGTATGTATCGGGTAATGTATCGGGTTTACGCAAAACGTGGAGAAGGGGAGTCTTATTTTAGCTTCACGCAGTATTCCGGATAGGAGGGTAGGCTAAGGGAATCTGGGAAACTAGTGTCAAGATACTCAGTTCAGATTAAGACATGTCCGTTCCCCATTTTTCGCCGAATTAAGTGAGAGTGGTGGAGCTCAACGCCGCGCTTTGCCTTGTCACTAAAAGGAGGAAATGAAAATGTTAAATATTTTATTTCCGTCATACTGTTGCCTTTGCTTTAATATATGTATAATATTTTTAATATTTTTTATAGTTTTATTCCACACGTCTACGTTCAGGGCTTACGTTCCATAGGAGGAGAATTAGAAGCAAAACTCGTGGAAAAATTTAGGCTTGTTGACCGAGATACAACGTCTCTATATTGCTAGCGGATCGAGAAACATTGAGTGTTCAAAAGTCCTACTTTTGATGATCGGTGAGTCAGTCAGTGAGTGACAAAATTTTGAAACTTTAACAAGTTGTCATTCTTAAACTACTGGTTCAAATTGACTGAAATTTTTAATATACTGTGTTTATATAATGCCTGATTAGTTACTGAAAATTCAGGTTTCTTGTTTTATCCACAACGAAATTATAGGGGGGTCGAAAATGGCCTGAATTGCTTCGAGAAAGGGATGGTACGGCCGTGCCGCTTTTTTTTGCTCGACTTGGCGGGGGCACTGCCGTGCTCCCAGATTTAAACTTACTATTAACCCGCATTTTAGTCATACCACAACAAATAAATTAAAAAAAAAATTAAAGTATAAATAAAAAAAAAACGCAATAAGACCGCTCTATAATAGCAAAGAGAACATCCATTGGGCTTCATAGAACTGTAATAATAATCGATATTTTTATTTTTATCGATTATTATTGTTTGGAGTTACTTAGATTGAGATTTACAATACAAGGTCAATGTTTGTGTTTTTTACTAAGTTAGTACTATTAAATTCGAGGCCAGTCGTAGTGCAGAGGCACAAAGCGTGACTGTAAACGTGACAGGTTGTGGGTTCGATGTTCACTCGAGGAAATGAGACATTTAACATATCCATTTTACTCATTCTGTATCGAGGCAAA
>JAATLQ010024369.1:20243-65973 GCA_013421005.1 Heliconius erato x Heliconius himera
GACACCAGAGCGAAGAAATGGAAATATCAATTTAAGTAAATATTTCATCTCCTCGAGTGGGGATCGAACCCACGACCAGTCCAGTCGGTTTTACAGTCACACTTTGTGCTGCTGCGCCACGACTGGCCACAATACACAATATATATATATATATATATATATATATATATATATATAAATATGGGTTAATTTAAATAACTTCCGCCATCTGCCTGAAAGCCATTTTGCGGTGGATATAGATCGTGGATTGGATTGTAATAGGTTACACAGGCCAATAGTAATATAGTATACTATAATTACTTTGAACATCGCATCAAATAGGTTTCATATCCTTATATTAACATATATAAAATTTGAATTTTCATCTCTATAAAATCGTTTATTTTAACTAATGACTTCTAAAATATCTATTTATATGTTTTGTTTAAGCTTGTTCTTTGGTTTTGTTTAGTTTCACGCTGTATCCCGGTAGGCAAGAGGAACCTAGTGTTACGACACTCCGTTCCCCACTTTCCGCCGAATTCTGGAGACATTGCGTTGATTGGTGGAACTAAAAGCCGCGTTTTCCCTCGACACCAGAGCGAAGAAATAAAAATATTAAATATTTCATTTCCTCGAGTGGGAATCCAATCCACAACCTGTCACATTTGTAGACAAACGCTTGTGCCTCTGCGCCACGACTGGCCTGGTTTTTTGTTTTTTTATTTAATTTATTTGTTAATAGGGCTGCTGTAAAACAACCAGAGAAGGTGAAAGCCATGAAACCAGCGTGGAGGGCGAGCGGCAGTCTGGAGACGGTGCTAGCTGTACAGTCACTGATGAACAGGTATACATATACATATATACTAAAAATATTTCGCTGCGGCTTCACGCTTTATTTCCCATATAGCAGAGTAGACTGAGAGAGGGAACTTAGTGTTAAAACACTCCGTTGCCCATTTTCCGCCCGAATTCAAGACATTGCGCTTTGAGTGGCGGAACTCTACATCGCTCTTTGTTTTGTCACCAGAGCGAAGAAATGAAAATTAAAATGAATGAATTGCTCCGAATAGAAAAACCGAAAATGGCCAAATGTCGTGTTGCTACGGCAGGATGGCGTCATTTTTTTTATAGATGGTTAAAATTGTTTATCACAACAAACCCTGAGACTTTAGTGTCAAAATGAGCGCGCTCGTCGTTTAATAAGCCTCCTCATAGCTGTATAATTTTATAACTGTTCATTTCAATTGCTTATTTTTATATTATTTCATAAATGATCCTTCGTCGTCATTAGTCTTCACCACCTCGCAAAGTGCAGATCATGAACGAAGTCATTAAAGGAAAAAAATCATTTACTCCTACGCATTTACAGAAAAAAAATCCAAAAAGCAATTTGAATGTGCGCTAATATATATTGTTTTTAACAAATATATTAACATATAGTGGGGGAACAAAAGTAGCTTAATTGGAACGAGATGTCATATCACTAGGTTCCCAGGTTCCTATTCTGCTATGTGCAAAAAAAATGTATACCGCTTACCCGTGACGACGTACAAATGCTAAATAAAGATAAAATTATACGTGACATTATAAAAATATATTATTATAATGAAGTAACGCCTAAATACACAATCTAGAAGCTGAGTTATATGGAGTAATCACATTTACACAACGACTAAGTACAGTACGGTCGATGAGTCGTGGCCGCCATAAAATAACTGTAGATAGCAGCTTTCATTTTAGTATTCTTTTTTTGATTATTTTCTTACTGTGGGAATTCAAATTGGCCACGACTAATCTACTGTACCACAGCCAGTAAAGTATGCTGAGATGTTCTTCATACGGTCGGCAACCTGCCAAAAGTCCTTAATGTGAAAAATATAGGAACTTGAGGCGTTTAGTGCCTATAATTTGCAGCTGTTCGGCTTATTATTCGAATTTTTACTTATGTCTTGTGATATTTGATTTGCAAGTTTCACTAATCGCTTATTTAATGCTATAACGACGCAATGGCACTTCTTTTTTTATTAAAGAGAATAAATGGTAGATCACTGTATGTATTTGAAAAGATAGTATACAATTTTTTTAAATAATTTTAAAGTGTTATTAGGAAAGTATAATACCTTTTAGAAAACATATAAAAAGTTTTTAAAATAGTAATAGTGAAGTTTTGGCAGCTTAATACACACACAAATACGCCCTATATTTAAAAAGATTTTAACTTATTCACTTAATTCACAGACAGAATTGAATGTCGGACAAGCAATGAGAATTAAATCAGCTTCACGCTGTATCCCGCACACAGCAGGGTAGGCAGAGGGAACCTAATGTTAAGACACTCCGTACCCCACTTTCCGCCGAATTCTGGAGGCATTGCGTGCTGAGCGGCGGGATTCAGAGCGAAGAAATGAAAATATAGATGTAAATAAATATTTCACTTCTTCGAGTGGGAATCGAACCCACAACCAGTCGTTTTTACAATGACACTTTGTGTCTCTGCGCCACGACTGGTCTAAAATGAATGAGCTTAAATTTAAAATAAGGTTTTACATTTGATTCTACTTACTTGTTCAATATTCTAAGAATCTTTTGACTCTTGGGAATCGTTGTGAATTTATTTATGACTAAGGTAAAAAGTGAGTACTGCGCGACAGAAATATATTTTATGACCACTTCTGTAAATAATAGAATATTACAAAAAGGGCAAATACATGCGATCATTCATACATTTGCATTTGTTTTTTGAACCCTTAGGATTTATCATGCATAGCATATAGAGTGTAACCTATTTCATTCGAGGTTATGCCTGGCTGTTATGAAGAGAACGGAGTGTCAAGACAAGATATAATGTGTTGAACGATGAAACACAACGCCGCATTTTACAGACCAGAGCGGAGAAACGAAAATAATTTTGTTTTTAAACAAAACATCTAACAATGTAGACACTGGGAACCTAGTGTTAAAACGCTCCGTTCTCCATTAACAGATTTCTGTTCCCCATTAAAGAGTAAATTCTTAAGGTATTCCGTGTTAAGTGACGGACCTCCAATACCGGGCTTTGAGAAGAAAATGAAAATATTAAGTTTTTCATTTCCCCGAGTGTGAATCGAACCCACAGCCGCGCGTTTACAGTCGCACACTTGAGCCCCTGCACCACGACGACCTCAATAATATCATTAATATAGTATTATTAATTAAATTTATAATTATGTGGTATATTGTTCTCTTGTTGTTTAAAAGACAATTTTAAAAGATACTAAAATATCTATACAGTATTTTAATAAGTTTATAGTATAGGGCAAAAAGCACTTAAGACTATTATAATTAACTTACAAGAAAGAAAATGAACTTAAGTTAAACGTAAGTAAAACTAAGTACATTAAAATCTAACAAAAGCTTATTTAGCTTTCATCCTTTCAGAGAATTTTAAAACTTTATATAAAGTATTGTAAATAGAAAATTAGAAGCCAGTGGTGGCGCAGGGGCACAAGCTTGTAAATTAAAGCTTGTAAGTGTAAACGCGACAGGTTGTAGGTAGGTTCGATTCCCACTCAAGGAAATAAAATATTTAAAATTTTCATTGACTTGTTCTGGTAACGAGCAGCAGAGTTGCGCCACTCACCACGCAAGCTGCCTCTAGAATTCGACGGAAAGTGGTGAACGGGAGTGTCTGAAAGTATCTTTTTACTAGGTTCCCAGGTTCCCTGCTCTCTCTACTCTGCTATGTGCGAGATACAGAATGAACCTCAAAAAATGTGGTTGCACTACGCAAGTTCCAAAATCTTTCATCGTTCCAAAAACATAGATTCAAATGGATTACAAACTGACTGCCATTTTGTTATGATATATTAGAAGGTATGTACGAGGATGTTTAAATGTAAAAAGAAGCTTCTCACTGTATCCCACCTACTATAGCCACGAAGCTAAGAGAACTTAGTGTTAAGAGACTTCGTTTTGTTCTTTCTACATATTGAATATTGCATGTCGACGGAACTCAACGCCGCGCCTTTTCTTGTTACCAGAGAGAAGAAAATGTTACTTATTCATTCGCTCGAGTGGAAATCGAACCCACAAGCACTCAATGTGCTTCTGTGTCATGCCGGCCTCTATAAAGTATTAAATATATATATTTTTTTAATTTTCCACTCTATTTTGTTTCAGATACGGGTTAGCGACGACGACGGGTCCACCAACAGCGGCCGCAACAGTATAGACCCGTTCCGCGCGGACGCCGATATAGGTGACTTTGAAATATTAGTTTTAGTTATACTTTGTAAAAGTAGTTTAGTTTATTGGCTGTATTTTTATTGTAACGCCAGTCGTGGCGCAGGGCCAAGCGTTTGACTGTAAAGCGACAGGTTATGGGTTCCATTCTCACTGGAGGGCTTAAAATATTTTATATTTTCATAGTTCTAGCTTTAGTAATGTGGCAAAGCGCGGCGTAAGTTTCGCCTCTCAACACACAATGCCTCCGGAATTCGGTTGAAAGAGGAGAATGAAAGTCTTAATGGGAAAAGGACTTAATATTAGGTTCTCAGGTTCCCTCAGCTCTCCTGTAAGATAAAGTACATGCTTACAACCAGTTTTAGGGTGTATAATAACAAAATTTGCAATATATTTGATAATTTATTATTTTTGAAAGAAAAATAGCATGGGAAGTTAGTTTAGGCTGTAAACTTTACGTGCATATTAAAAGTTATAGGTAAATGTCATTCAATTATAACTTTATATTGAAGATAAATATTGATTTAGATATGTTTCTATTAATATATGGCACTTACATATTGTTTATTATATTAATTACCGCAAGTCAATGAGTACGGTTAACCACAAAATTTTATACTATACTAGCTATATATTGCGACTTCACCGGCAATAATAATATATATGAAGGCCAGCCGTGGCACAGGGCCACAAGCGTCAGACTATAAACGCGACTGGTTGTGGGTTCGTTTCCTACTTGAGGAAATTAAATATTTTCATTTCTTCGTTCTGGTTTCGAAGCAAAGTGCGGGGTTATGTTTCGCCACTTATTTGCATAGCCTCCAGAATTCAGCGGAAAGTGGGGAGCGATTCCCTCTGCCTACTCTATTATGTGCGGGATACAGAGTGAAGCTATAAAAATTTTTTTTAATTAACATATATAAGCGGAAAAATAAAAAAACTCATTCCGCCGAGTAAGAATCGAAATTACAACTATAGGAATTTGTTATATTTTTTCAAATAGTTTATTGCTGCACATATCGCTAATAATTTAGCGGGAAGTTGGGAACGGAATATTTTAAGACTAGGTTCCCTTTGCCTACCCTGCTGTGTGCGGGATGCAGGGTGAAGCTGATTGATGATATTTTTTTTTATATCTCTAATATTCTTTTAACAGTGACTACGGACGGCATGCTGCGGACGGGTCGCTATTATAAAGGAATATATTGGCCCTCGATTACTAATAGTTTTAAAGTAAGTTACTTTCTTACTTACTCTACTTATACTAACTTTGGATAATTTTAAAATTTACAAAGTAGACTAATATAAGATTAGAATTTTAATGTGATATATTTATAATACTAATTTAATTATTTACATTTTTATTATTTATATTAGATTTTTTACATTTTGTGTAAGTGTTATTCCATACTTAGGAAAGAAAAATACGTCAATAAAAACCGTCCAAGGCGGACGTAATTGCAACACAATGCACAATGTAATTTAAGAAACGAAAGATATAGACCATGAGCATTATTTTCTCATTCTATAGAATAAACATAAATTAATAAATATATAAAAATACATCAGCTTCACGCTGTATCCCGCACACAGCAGAGTAGACAGAGGGAAGCTAGTGATAAGACACTCCGTTACCCACTTTCCGCCGAGAGAATGAGAATATATTAGAACAAACATTCACTATATAATAATTATATTCAATATATTACTATTAAAATAGTGTCAATTATATTTTATTATTTCACAGGACGAAACCGTAGAATTATCTTATCAGAAGTACTCAAGGCGACAAAGGCAAAGATCCCTTATAATGGTCAACGTGGTCGACCTGGCACTCAAGGTAACCACAGCTCTAAGTAGAATTACATACTTTGACCCAACTTATGACCGTAGCTTGGTTCTCTAGTAAGGAATAAAATTAGCTAGCTTAGCTCTCTAGTAAGGAATAAAATTAGCTAGCTTAGCTCTCTAGTAAGGAATAAAACTTAAACACCCTTTATAGTCGTTAACGTGGGTAATTTTCAGGTGCTCCTCTACACTCCCCAAGGATCCTCTTATATGTCAAACTTCGGCGTTCTACGCTACGTTGTTTATATAGTTTTTTAAATAAATAAATTTATACTATATTTTATGCTTATATTGGTTTATTTATGTTATGTACACACAAATTTTCAATGTTTATAGTAATACATGTAAAAAAAAAAAATTGTTTTAGGCAAAAGAATAATGCTTTATGCCATTTTTTTCTATTCTTGCAATAACAAAAGAATTATTTCGAGTTTCAAGCTGCTAACGTAGACGTCTCGAAGCTTTGAAACTTTTGAAACTTTGTAGGTAAAAATTCAATATTTATGCATTTCTATATAGAAATACATATGTGATTAATATTTTAAAATATCATGTATATGTTATTAAGTATTTTCTATCTATTCCAGATATGCTTAACGCTGATTTACACATTATCACCTCGTAACAGTAAGTATATTTCAACATTAGTTTTGTGAACATGCAAGATCTTCGAAGTAGTAGTATTTTATTGTTTTAAAAATATAAAATAATAGATATTAAAGAAAATGTGGGCTGTATGTGTGCGTAAATTGCTGAAAACTACTTTATAGATTTCAATATCTTCTTAGTGGCGCATTGGGTCAGCTGTTGGCTGAAACAACGGTTGTGAGTTCGATTTCAACTTGAGGAAAGTAATTAGTTTCCACGTTGACTTCCAATTGAGAGTCAACATGCAATATCTCAAAATCGGGCGGAAAATGGGGAACGAATCGTCCTGGCACTAGATTTTCTCTGCCTACCTAAATATGTTTAGTTACATTTTTTCGATTCCCAGTCGTAGGGAATGAAATATTTACTAATTTTATTTCCTCGTTCTGTAAAAGCGTCTGGTAAAGCGCTGCGTTGAGTTTCGCCGTTCCCCATTCTACACCGATTTTTGGAGGCATTGCTTGTTGATTTCGGCGAAAAGTGAAGAACGGAAATGTCTGAATGGGAACGGAGTGTCTTACTACAAGTTTCCCAAGTTCCCTTTGCCTACCTACTTACGTGTGGGAATAATCGTAATGCTAAAAAAAGGGTAATTCTCCTCACCAGACGCAGACAATTATCAAATAGCGTGGACGGCGGCGTTTCTCGTATTGAATATAGCTGTGATACTGCTTGGAGGGTGGAGGTGCTTCGCCAATAACTATTTGCACTGGGCCGCGGCGGCCACGTGGATCTTACTGGTAGCACAAGGTATTGCTAAAGACCTACATTAATTAATTATTAATTAAAAATACTGCCGCTAACTGCAGTTTTACTTAAACTAAGTTAGATTTTTACTTTAAAGTCTAGATTAAAATCATTCTATGTTCGTATAGCATTTATCTAAACTAACATAATTATTGATATCTCCGCTCTGGTAAAAGGGCAATGTCTCAAAAATTCGGCCAAAACTGAGAAACGGAGTGTCTTAACACTAGGTTCTCTCTCTTTTATATGCGTAAAGAAAAAAATATAATATCGAAATAAAAATTACATCATATACAGATACATTTTCTATCTTATCAGGCTTAAGCGGCCAAGGCATAGGTTTCCAAGAGCCAGAGAACCAAGTATGGTACATGCTGTTCATCATATTTGTGCCGTACGCGATGCTGCCGCTGTCTCTGGGCTGGTGCATCGTCATCGGCCTGCTGTCCTCCATCTCCCACGTGTTGACAACAGCTGTTAATATTAAGGAAATTATGAAGGAGACGCCGAAAGCTGTAAGTATTTTTTTTAAATATATTTAAAAAATATATCATATGGCAATGCCTCAAAAAATCGGCGGAAAGTGAGAAACGGAGTGTCTCAACAACTAGGACAATGAAATATAAAAATAATTAAATTAGCTTCACCCTGTATCCCGCAAACAGAAGAGCAGGCAGAGGGAACCTAGTGTTAAAACACTCCGTTCCCCACTTTCCGTCGAATTCTGAAGACATTGCGTGTTGCAACACATCCAAACATTATTTTAAATAAAATATTATTTTTACATAAATACTAAATATAATTAGATAATACCGGACAGAAGCACAAGGTATTCTAATTTGTATCTATATGAATTTGAAGGCGGACTCCTGCGGCACCAGACTTTTAATCGGGAACGCGCTACTGTACACGGCGGTGAACTTCGCGGGCATGTACGCGAAGTACCTCGCGGACTGGGGGCAGAGGAAGGCGTTTCTGGAAACACATCGGTCTATGGTGACGAGGCAAAGGACGAAACGGGAGAGTGATCGGCAGTGGAAGCTATTTCAAAGTGGTAAGTTTTTATATGAAGATACTAGCTTCTACTTATAGTTTAACAATTTGATACATGATACCTTCTAAGTTCCTGATGCGACTCTGGCGATGGGTACAATCTATATGATTTTTTTTAGATTCACTTTGTATTCCGCAGATAGCACAGCAGGATAGGCGGAGAACCTATCACAAAGACACTTCCGTTCCTCACTTACAGTCGAATTCTGGAGCTCAACGTCGCGCTCTGCCTCGTTAGAGTGAGAGAGAGGAAATGGAAATATAAAATATTTATAGTAATCAAACCCACTACCTGTCGCGTTTATAGTCTACACGCTTGCCGTGCCGCTGCGCCACAACGGCCTTGCTCTTCAACGTTATCATATTAGTATAGACTATTACTATATTACTTATATTTAAATGTCGTTTATTTTACAGTTATTGGCCTTAATTGGCTTAGGTTTCTTAATACTTTTTCCATATAAATCAGAAAAATTTATAAATATAATTATTCCACTACAAACTTCTACATCAGTTCAAAAGAAACATTCGAGACATATATTTTCTACGTGTTTTGCATGAAACAAGATCAAATTTAAAATATCTCATTTATATTCCAGTGATTCCAGACTTTTTGGCAAAACAGATTTCTAGTCACGTGTCGAAAGTGAGAGGGGAATTCCAAGAGCAGCAATTCAATAACCTGTACATACAGCGACATGAGGACGTCTCCATACTGTTCGCAGATATTAAGGGATTCACTGGTAAACTAATATTTTATCGATATATTTTACTATGTTATTATAAAAAAATCAAATTAAATCAGCTTCACGCACACAGCAGGGTAGGCAGAGGGAATCTAGTGTAAAGACACTCCGTTCCCCACTTTCCGCCAAGTTGTGGAGGCATTGTGTGTTGAGTGGCGGAACTCAACACCTCACTTTGCCTCGACACCAGAGCGAAGTAATGAAAATATAAATGTAAATAAATATTTCATCTCCTCGAGTGGGGATCGAACGCACGACTTGTCGATTTTGCAGTCACATTTTGTGCCCCTGCGCCACGACCGGCCTCGTTATTATATTATTTTTCTAAATTAATATCATGTAATGTATGTCTGTGAGGCCAGTCGAGGCGTAGGCGCACAAAGTGGGACGGTAAACGCCACGGATTGTGCGTCGATTCCCGCTCGAGGAAATATATAATTTAATATTTTAATTCCCTCGTTGTGGCAAAGAGCGGCGTTGAGTTACTCACTTAAAGCAATGCCTTTATTTTTAATTGACCTTAAATATAACCAAATCAGATAAAAACAACTTTGCTATTACTTAAACAACCCGCTAATTGACAATTTCATTAATTATTGCATAATATATTTATCGTGTTATTGAAAAATATATTTTTAGTATTATTTAACCTTTTTCCTTTTTTCTCCTTCACCTCAACCTTCTACCTTTAAAAATTGTAAAAATAAGTTTCTTTTTTTATATTTAGAGCTGTCCAGTAAATGCAGCGCACAGGATCTCGTTAAGTTACTCAACGAACTGTTCGCCCGCTTCGATAGATTAGCTTCGGTTAGTAATTTTACTTATATATGTTTTATAAAAAAATCTCTTATTATAATTTTTAAATATTTTTAAAGTGTTATTCCACACTTAGGAAAGAAAAATACTTATTTAGAAAACGTATAAAAAAGTGAACGTAGCGGGACTCGAACCCGCGCCTCCTGGAAACCGACCAGGCGCTCTGAGCACTAAGCCATACTTTCGTTCGTTCGTTCGTTACGTTGAGAACGTATCGCTTAGTGTTCAGAGCACGTGGTCGGTTTAAAGGAGGCGCGAGATTGTGTCCCGATACGTTCAAATTTTTATACGTTTTCTAAATAAGTAGGCATTGAGTTCTGCCACTCATCGTTACGCTGTAATTTCTGCACAATATAAGATTTTTATTAAAATCTAAAATCTTAATTCTTCAAATTTACTAAAAATAAATGTTTATTGGCATCATAACTATGATTTCCTTAAATCACTTTTAAGTCTATTTATGATTCGTTAAATATTTTACAAAAGAAAACACCTGAACTGCACTTCCGCAGGAGAACAACTGCCTCCGCATAAAACTGCTGGGCGACTGCTACTTCTGCGTGAGCGGGCTGCCGGAGCGCCGCGCCGACCACGCCTTCTGCTGCGTCAACATGGGCCTCCAGATGATACGCGTCATACGCGACGTGCGATACAACAAACAGGTTTTACAATTAATAAAATGACTCTTTATGTGGTAGGAAAATTCGAGATATACTTTTAGATTTGGAGCGGAAGAATAAAGAGTATCTCTAGAATAACATATTGTATTAGAAATTAAGATAGACATTGTACAAGCTTAACAGTATTTAACTCTGGAAGAAATATAAGTTCTGTAAAAGCCTCGAGGTGTTTGATTTCTTTACAATAGTATGTTGTATTATGTACTTAGTGTGTATAGTATGTTGTTTTTTCTCACTGATTTTTTTAATAAAATGGGATGAAAGATTAAAATTTTATAAAGTGCATAAGAGACAGTGCAGTCAGAACATATATATATTTGAAACTTTATTATAGTTTGTTTAATTTTTTCTCAAAAAATGTCTTTTAGTTAAAATGTGTATAATGTCTAAAATATAAAACTAAAATGATAACATTAACATGTATTTATTGTTATCTATAATATTGATTTTTGTTTAAATCACAGAAACAGAGACTATATTAAGAAATATTGACATTCACCTTACGCAGGTGAATGCTATAATGCTATAATATTTTTTATCTATCAAAATGTCTCATCAGTTAAAACAAATAAATTAATCTCCAATCAATAAAACTAAAATGTTACGACTGCTTCTTTGACAGATAAATTTAAATTAAAACTTTATTTCGCAATATATTTATTTTTAGATTTTTCATGTCGATTCCCAGGTGGACTTAGACATGAGGATCGGTATACACAGCGGCACAGTGCTCTGCGGCGTGCTCGGCCTTCTCAAGTGGCAGTTCGATCTTTGGTCGTATGACGTCACGCTAGCTAATCATATGGAGAGTGGCGGATTACCCGGGTAAGCATTAAATGTTTAGATTTGTTTTGTATAAAAAAATCCTATTAACTTTTATATGAGATTAGAAATTACTATTAGGTATAATTTAATTATTTGAAAGTATAAATAAACCATTTTCTTTCATAACATAGTATCTAGGTAGCTAAAAATACTAAACCATGTGACTACCGTTCAATTTCACAAAACTCATAAAATATTAAAATAATATATAAGGTGAGGCCTTGGTGGCGGGGTGACAAGGGTGTGACTGTAATGGGGGTGGGTGTGGTTTCGATTCCCACTCGGGAGAATGAATTATTATTTAATAATATTTACAATTCTTTGCTCTGGCAACACGTCAAAAATCTGGCATTGAGTTTCACTCTCAGCCTACCTGGTGTATGCGGGATACAGCGTTAAGCTGATTTATTTATTTTTATTAAAAAAATTATAAGTTGTGCTCGAATCTACTTCCAGTCGCGTCCACATCTCTTCAGCGACAATGGAGTGTCTCAACGGTGCATTTGAAGTGGAGCCCGGTGAGGGGGAGACCAGGGACTCTCATTTGCGGGAACTTAACATTACCACGTACCTCATCAAAGCCACGGAACACCCGCGACGGACCAGAAATAAATCTGTCAATAAGTAAGTCAAGAAAATATATATAGCAATTATTAGACTTTTACTGCTGAACATATGGAACTTTTGTAATTTTTTTACTTTTCTTTAGTATCCGTTTCCGAAAAATATTAATTATTTTCAATTATTTTTTATTTGACTACTTTATTGTTTAAGAAAATATTTTAAAATGTACAGAAGAAAAGATTATTGAATGAAATAAATTTTAAGTTGTATAATATTTTTAATATTATTTTGACAGTATCCAACAACAAGTAACTCAAAATGAAAGCATAGCGCGATGTCCAAGCGGCAGCATCGAGGACGAAACTACGACAGATTGGATCCCTGAAATGCCATTTCAGAATGTAAGTTATCTATCTTTTCAGGAGCTTGCGTGTAAACGCGCCAGGTTGTAGTGGGGAACGGAAATATCTTAAAAGCAACGAGGCATCTTAACATTAGGTTCCCAGGTTCCCTCTGCCAAGCCTGATATGTACAGGATACAGCATAAAACTAAAAAATAATTGTAATTTACATTAACGTATATTTTTTATTTCCAGTATTTCCAAAGTGGTGCCAGTGCGGCGTTGCGACAGCGTCGGTGCGGTAAACAGGAGGACGTGGAGAACGGACAGGATATCGAGATAACTTCAATATCAGAGGTATTTTACAATAACCTTCACAATTTTTTTTTATTTTTCTGAGGTAAGCTGGAAGTAATCCGGTAATGGAAAAAACACTAAAAGGGACGTTTTCACCTTTATTTTTTTTTCTTTGAGTCAGTGATCGGCCGATGTTGCGCAGTTTGTAACATTGATTCACACTCACGGATTCGAATTATTTTATTATATATAATAATTTTCGTTTCCTGGCTCTGGTGATAGGCGTTAAGTTTCGCTACTCAACATATAATATCTCCAAAATTTGGTGGCAAATGAGGGACGGAGCGTCTTAATCGCTTGGTTCCCTCTGCTAATCCTGCTATAAACGGAATACAGTGTGACGATAAAAAAAAATATTTTTAATAAACAGCGAAATGTCTTTATGCGGCGGAGATAAGTGAAAAATGTTACCATTGATAAATATGAAGAATCTTCCAAATGAGATTCAAACTCATTCAACCTCAAAACCATCGCGTTTTAAATTCGCCATCATGATGTCATTTCTTTTTTTTAAATCTTATAATCAAAGCGCAGCGTTAAGTTCCGCTACTCAACACTCAATGCCTCGAAAACTTCAGCGGAAAGTGGGAAGTATCTTAACACTAGGCTACCTCTGCCTATCCTGCATGTAGCACGATAAAGTGGGATACAGCGTGAAGCTGGAAAAAAATTATAAAGACATAAAATATATTTCCAGGAAGACGATATAATAAATTCGATTGAAGTGAGCAGTAACCGCCGCATGCGCGTGGAGCACATGAAGCCCTGGTCCCTGCACTTCAGACGCGCCTCTTTGGACTCTCGCTTTGGACAACTCGACGAGAAAACTTTTAAATCCAACGTCATGTGCTGTTTGGTTTTATGGCTGTTTATTGTCGCTGTGCAATATATTATACATTTTAAGTAAGTATTGTTTTTTAAGTTCACACTGTATAACGCATGCAGGGTACGCAGAGGGAACTTTGAAAGCTAGTGTTAAGACACTCCGTTCCCGTTAACTTTCGCGCCCCAGTTTTCAATTATTTCATTTTTTCGGGTGGGAACCGAACCCACAACCTATCGAGTTTACAGTCTTAAGCTTATGGCCCTGCGCCAGGGACAGTCTTTAGGTAATCGATTATTAATATTTTCTTTTCTCTAATGGGCGGCCATAGTGCATATTTTTTTCGAATAATTAAAATGAATACAAGATATTGCTTAAAAATACTCGATAAATAAAACAAAATACATCAAGTATTTAAAAATTCTATATTATTTAAGCTTTTTAAAGTACTATTCCGCAATTAGAAAATAAAATCAATTTTTAGACAACGGAGTGCTGGTACGGTTTCCAAGAAGTCGTTTCAACTCCCGTTACATAATATTTTTATATAATACGTTTTCTCCAAAAATATTTTTTCATTTTTTTTCCAGTTGCTTCGTACTAGTGGTAACGTTACTAATAATGACGCTGGCCCTGGCCGTGTCCTTCGTGGTAGTGATGGCGGAGGAGTTCCCCCGAGCACTGCCTCGCCTCGCGCAGTTCTCAGCGGGACTGAGTGGGAACAGGATGCGAAGGAACGTCCATATATGTTGTTTTGTTACCATTATGTCGATTTCTAGGTGAGTTGTATTTGTTTTTTATTGTTGTTGTTTTGTTTTTAAAGGTATTTTAAATGATAAAAAATATATAATTTTGGAGGCATTGCGTGTTGAGTGGCGAAACTCAATGCCGGACTTTTGCCTTGGTGGCAGAGTAAAGAAATGAAAATTTAAAAAAATAATAATAATTCCCTCTGTTCTGCCTATCCTGCACACAGCAGGTTACGCAGAGGAAACCTAGAGGCATTGAATGTTGAGTGGCGGAACTCACCGCCGAGCTTTGCCCCGGTATTACAATGAAGAAATGAAAATAATAAATATTTGGTTTCCTTTTTGCAAATCGAACCCACAACCTATTGCTTTTACAGTACACGCGTGCACGCGTGTTCCTTATTCTCAACTGGCCTCAAAAGAAAAATTATAAACATTAATTTCAATTTCAGCACAACCAAACTCTACATCTGCCCATTACTGACGATGCCGAACCCGATAGCAAACGCAACCAACACCACCGGCTTGGAGAACGACCTGGTTGTATACGAAGAGCTGATAGGAGAATGCTATAAACCTGAATATGTGGTGTTCACTTGGATCCTGTGCCTCGTGGCCTTGACGTCGATATTGAAATTGTATTACTTGATAAAAACCTTGCTGGCGATCATTAATGTGGCTATGTATGCAGTTCTGTTACTGTCGTACTATAAAAATGACAATGAAGAACTGGATGATAGGTAAGTGGTGTCAGCTCAGCGTGTTTTTATTTTTTAGGGTTTCCTACGCAGGGTTAAATGGGACTCCATTACTAAGACTCCTGTATCTCTGTACTCCCTGTACTCCTGTATCTCGTTAGCCTTGATAGTTAGACAGTGGGAATTAATTATTTTCATCCTCTCACTCTGGCACAAGACGAAGCACAGTGTTAGATTTCGTCACTCAACACGCAATGCTGTGCTGATAGTATAAATATAAGCGTCCGAGTACAACATAAAAATAAGCGTCCGGGTGTCATAAAATCTCATATTATTTATTTTTAGTTCTTGAAATTGTGTATATAGAAGTCAAGTAAATGTTTCTTCTTTCTAGTAGAGTAAGCCGAGGGATTATGGATAGTTGAGTGGCAGAACTCTATGCAGCGCTTTGCCTCGGTATTTGAGCGAGGAGCTAAAAATATTAAATATTTCATACCCCCCGAGAGAGAGTCGAACCCACAACCGTCGCGTTTTCAGTCACACGCTTGTGCCCCTGCGCCACCACGGCCGTAATGTTTATTCCTCTTACGATGAAACTAAAGATCAATTTTAGAGATAATTAACGCATTCTCCACGTAACATTTTCTTATTAATTTCAGCCCTCTTCGTTTCTACATACAAATGACAATCTTGATGATAATGTTTTTGGTAATAGTCGTATACCACGCGAGGTTAGTGGAAGTGACCTCGAGACTCGATTTTCTATGGAAGTTGCAAGCGGAGACCGATCTTAGAGAAATGAAGGATACTCAGAGGACTAATAGACACCTCCTGAAGCATATCTTGCCGGACCATGTTGTTAATCATTTTCTGAGCAAGGATAGGTGTCCAGATGTGAGTTATTTGATTACTCTTATATTGGGTAGGAAAGTGAAGTGAACAGATTAATATGTCGGTTTTTTCCTTAACGATTTTTCATTATTTTGCAGTTTATGCATAAAGAACCTAGTGCCATTCTTTCTACACTTTCCCAAACGCTCAAACATATATTTTCTGCTACTTCAGACATGAGTAATAGAAAATAATTCTTCTTTTTATTTATTTTTTTATTTTAAGTCCAAAGCTTCACGCTGTATGCCGCACACAACGGTAGCATAGTGTTTAGACACTCGCACAATACAAGTTTTATTTAGATTTGAAGTTTCTGTGCTAAAATATATTATTATTTGAGGCCGGTCGTGGCGCAGTGGCACGAGGTGTGACTGCAAAACCGACTGGTTGTGGGTTCGATCCCCACTCGAGGAGATGATATATTTACTTAAATTTATATTTCCATTTCTTCGCTCTGGTGTCGAGGTTAAGCGCGGCGTTGAGTTCTGCCACTCAACACGCAATGCCTCCAGAATTCGGCAGAAAGTGGGGAACGGAGTATCTTAACACTAGGTTCCCTCTGCCTACCCTGCTGTGTGCGGGATACAGCGTGAAGCTAATTTAATTTAATTTTAGGAACTATATTCTCAATGGCGTGACGAGGTCGGAGTGATGTTCGCAGGGATACCAAACTTCCACGAGTTCTATTCTGAGCAAAAGGCGGTGGACTGCATGAGGGTGCTGAACGAAATCATTTGTAATGTACCAATCGATTTATATTTACCATTTTATTATTAGTCCTAAGCTTAAATAATAATAATTCCTTAATATTTGTTTTTAGTTGATTTCGACAAGTTGTTAATGCAACCGCAGTTCAAGAGTATAGAGAAGATAAAAACGATTGCCGCTACCTATATGGCTGCGTCTGGACTTAATCCCAATCACAAGGTAGGAAAAGAAAAATAAAAAAGGTTTTATAACATGATTATGTCATGTTAAAAGAATATAGTGATTCAAAGGAAAAAGAAAAACGGCTAACTATTATTTATTAAAACAAAACATGCTCATCAGTTCAACAATATTAACTCAAAATAAAAAAAACGTCTAACACAAACAATATTGGCAGTAACTAATATTTTTATTTACAAATTTTAAAATGAATTGACATTTCAGTACCACTTCTATACTTTTAGCAATGATAGCATATATAAACAGTTATAGCAGAAATAAACAGTTTAGTTCAACAAATGATGATTAAAAGCAGTCCTGATTTTTCCATAGAAAAGAAAATAAAACTTTTTTGATCAGTGCACAATTATATTGCATATATTTTTGTCTTTAAAATATATCACTTTCCACCGTTTTTATGGATATCGAATGGCACAACTGGCAACAGTATAGTAAAAATATTATTTGACGGAACTCTAGCCTACAAGTCCACAATCATAGGCCCATATTTAGAAACCGCTCTCAAGTCTGATATCGATCTTGAGATACTATTTTCCTTCATAGATATGTAATTTAGGCAATTAATATTTACAGCATAGTATCAATGTGATGAAAATGTAATTTTCATTCCAGACAGCGGACGACGACTGCGACCACCTCTGCGCTCTGGTGGACTACGCGTTCGCAATTCGAGAAGCGCTCGAAGACATCAACAAACACAGCTTTAACAAATTTGGCTTGCGAGTAGGTAAGTCTTATATATTTTGTAATTGTCATTAAATAATTAGTATTAACAATGTCTCTGATTTCTTTAGATTAACAACGATTGGCGCACAATGTGTGTCTATAAACGCGACTGGTTGTGGGTTCGACCACTCGAGGAAATAAAATATTTATTTAAATTTTTATGTACATTTCTTGGCTCGGGTGTGGCAAAGGCGAAGCGCGGCGTTGAGTTCCGCCACTCGACACGCAATGCCTCCAGAATTCGGCGGAAGGTGTCTTAACACTAGATTCCCTCTGCCTACCCTGCTGTTTGCGAGATACAGCGTGAACCTGATTAAAAATGTACGGGCTTACTCTCTTTCATATCTACTGCAGAATGAGACTGGTATGAACAGGAACTAATTTTAATCGTAAAAACTATAACATTAAAAATTAACTAAAAAGTAAGACTATTTTTTCTATTTTGTTTCTATTAGCCTTCCATAATATGGACGATGCTTAAAGACATCAGTTATAAAAGAAAGTATTTGTTTTATTAATCACGTCTAAGAAAGGAGCATACCTATCCATATTTTTATATACTTTTGTTAAGGTATAAGCTGTGGTCCTCTCGTGGGCGGTGTCATCGGCGCCCGGAAGCCAGTGTACGACATATGGGGCAACACGGTGAATGAAGCATCACGTATGGAGTCCACTGGTGCTATGGATCGTATTCAAGTAACGAAGTATACGAAACAGGTACGATATAGATATTTTCGTTAACAAGTTAGCTTATAATTACTTTTTCATTTCTTCGCTTCGGTGTCTTACTGAAAATCTAACACTAATCTCCAGATACGCTAATGGTTGTGACATCACTACATTTACAGTACGGTCAACAAGTCGTGGCCGCCCTAAAGTCTTTCATCAAATCTGCCCATCCAAGATGGATGGGCAGATTTGATGAAAGATTTTTTTACTTTTGATTATTATCTTACTTTATTTTTCATAAAACAAATAACGACTCCAAAATGACATAGATCATTAAACACGCAAAATAATGCAGGTATTAGAGCGCCGCGGCTACGGGCTGGAAGCACGAGGCGCGGTGGAAGTGAAGGGCAAAGGGCGCATGGAGACGTGGTGGGTGAGCAGCGTGCGCGCGCGCGGGGCCGGCCCGCTGCCCGCGCCCGCGCCGCCGCGCTCGCTCGCCGCGCTCGTGTACACCATGCTGCAAGCGAGGAAGCGCATCTATACACACCCTCTGGATGCGCCCGCGCAGGGTGAGTAAGCTTTCTTAGTTAGTCTTGTTATTATATCAATCGCAATCATTTTTTTATAGATATAATTAAGCTTCACGCTATATCTCGCACAAAGGCAGGGTAGGCAGAAGGAACCTAGTGTTGAGACACTCCATTCCTAGTAAAGAATATATTGTAATTTTATTGATCGAAGAAATAACACAATTTCGATTCACTACTATCTGTGGTTGTTCGTAGTATTTAATTTACTTAATTAACATTCAAATTTTTTTGTCAATTTACATTAATGGGTGCTTCGTTTAGTGTATAAATAACATTTATTTATAATATAAATAAGATTTATTCATTACTTTATAGCATTAGACGGCAACATCCAAGGGCGGAGGGCGATGCGCGCCGGCACCGCGCCTAGCGCTCGGCGGCCTAAGGACCTCCACTCACGCAGCCGACACACGCATACTTGGTAATTTATTTTATTCATTTTAGCTTCACGCTGTTAGCCGCACATAGCAGGAGCAGCGGGGGGAACCTGGGGACCTAGTGTTAAGATACTCCGTTCCCCTTTTCGAAAAATAAAAATAGATTGTAGTTTGATGTTTGATGGTATGATGTCCCCCTATTAAAGCAATTAAAAATAGTTATACCTCCTTGACCCCTTGATCTACCCAGAATTTTTTTTTTCAGTTTCATGTTTTATCCCGCAAACAACAGGGTAGGCAGAGGGAGCCTAGTGTTAATACACTCCGTCCCCCTTTGCCACTGAATTCTGGATTTATTACGTGTTGAGAGGCGGAACTCAATGCCGCGGTTTGCCTTGACACCAGAGCTAAAAAAATGAAAATATAAATTTAAATAAATATATCATTTCCTCGAGTGGGTACAAACCCACAACCAGTCGCGTTTACAGTCACAGTTTGTACCCCTGCGCCACGACTGGCCTCTGATTGAGGAAATTATGGATAGGACATATTTTAACTTAACTTAGCTTCACGCTTTATCCCTAGCGGAGTAGTCAGAGAGAACGGGCCGCCAAACGCTACGGTCTCTACATACCTCTTTCGCCTCGTCCACTGTCATCAACCTCTTCATACATGCCATTAGGACATAATTTAGAACACATTATCAACAACATAGTAATCTCCCCACTTGCAGCAACGGCACGGACTCGATCCGGCCGTACTCCAGCAGCATGGTGGCGCGGCGGCCCGACGCGGCGCCGCCCGTGGCCGGCAGCGTGTCGGCGCCGCACACGCCCACCGCCGCGCACGCCTGCGCCGAGCACGCGCTCGCTGGGACCAAGCTGGGTGAGTTGACGATTGCACGCTATTCTATGTATAGCGCGCTCTGCGTGTTATGGTCGCCTTGAAGTTAACTGGAATTAAAAAAAAGTCAGCTTCACGCTCTATCCCGCACTCAGCAGGGTAGGCAGAAGGAACCTAGTATTAATACACTCTGTTCCCCACTTTCTGCCGAGTTCTGGAGAAATTGCGTGTTGAGTGTCAGAACTTAACGCCGAGCTTTGCCTCGACACCAGAGCGAAAAAATGGAAATATAAATTTAAATCTGTGCAGCTATCTACATCTAACTTCAGGGCGGCTACGCCTCATCGACCGTACCAATAGATTGTTGATTCTTTTTACTATTTTGTATGGAGTGTTTTGTTTACCTAGAGTATTCTTGTAAGGAATGGTATTACAGTTGGATGAAAAACAAGAGAAGAACTAAAAAAAATAAACTGTCAAAATTCCTGTAAACCATTTTTTACGTCTAAAACTCCGAAGATGATACCGCTCAATATAATAAATAGCCAAGGAAAATATGCTTTATTATTTAACACAACATTTAAACAATAAAAATATGCGTATTTTAAACTACGTAAGATTTTTTATAGCGAAAAATTGTATTCTTTAAACTAATTATATTATAAATATGTGTGTGACAGGCATCAGCGCAAGACTCAAAGCCTCAAGCTTCTCATACCGATCCAGGCCAAACAGAGATAGGTCGCCGAAGATTCAAGAAGAAACTAACGGTTCTAGAACATCTGTGGCAAATGGAACACCTGGTTCTTTCAGACTACGATCTGTCACTACCGGCTCCTTCTTCAGAAGTAGAAATAAAGATAGGAGAAAAGAGGAAGTCAAAGAAAATGGCGATACTATCACTACTCGAATGTAAATAATATTATTTTAAAACTTTAATAGTCATTATGTATTAAGTTTTAATTAATTTTTATTTGTATGGCTGGCGCTGGCGCCGCTATTTATTTATTTATTTGTATTATTAAATATAGATTATAAATTGTTCATAGATTACTGTATACAGATGACATATGTAGATAAAGTACAGTGTATATTTAATATTTTTTACAAATATTTTATTTAATATTTTAAAATAAAAATTGAGGCCGTCGTGGCCCAGGGGCACAAGGGTGTGACTGTAACGCGACGGTTGTGGATTCGATTCTCATTCGAGGAAATGAAATATTTATTTAAATTTATATTTCTGTTTCTTCGCTCTGATGTCGAGGCAAAGAGCGGCGTTGTGTTCCGCGACTCAACACGCAATGCCTCCAAAATTCGGCGAAAAGTAGGAAACAGAGTTTCTTAACACTAGGTTCTCTCTGCCTACCCTGCTGTGTGTGGGAAACAGTGTGAAGCTGATTTAATTTAATATTAAAATAAGAATTAGAATATTTTCGCTTTATATTTCATGCCAAATCACAACTTCCCGCCTATAGGTACTTAGTTAAATTATTATTTTAACCTTATTTAAGAATATATATGTATTATAACAGTTTATTTAATGTTCCGCAGCTATGAACTAAAAGATGAACTTGTATAGCTACATTACATTTTATTATTCTTTGATTACATATATTTTTTTATTATTTTATCCAGCTTTACATACGTGTATGTAATGTCCACATAAAGAAGATTCTTTAATGACGTTGTCCATATAACTAAAATTACATAAAGTTAAGAATATAATGTCTTGTAAACCCCGTATGATTGTGGAAAATATTTAAAAATAAAATATGGAACACTATATTTATATAATTTATATGTAAATAATTAACTCGATGACTTAACAGTCAAGAGATGTAAACCATTAATCAAAAATGTGAGATATGAAGAAATATAGAAATTAATATAAAAATGTTAATTAACTCATAATAAATGTTATTTTAAAAATATATATATATTACAAATCAATCTAATGTAAATATTAGTATTAATTATTACTATAAAATATATCTTATATACTGTTATTAGATATCTACACAAAAACTTTAAAGATCTGTTAGATATTACAAATACCAAAGCCAAATAATTTATTAATAATATAAAATTATCCTAAATGTCGTATTTTAGTCTTCAAATAAATGGTGAACAATAGGATCTGTTTTTCATTAATTTTTTCTTAAATAATAATTAAAAACACAAATTATTTCCATTTCCTTTCCTCATTCTAATAACAAGGGAAAAGCGACGCAAAGCGTCATGTTCTCGAAGTAGACATTGAAACCACAACTTAACGTGTTTACAGTCGCTCGCTTATGAAAATGGGGAACACAGTGTCATAACACTAAGTTCCATCTGCCTATTGAGCCGCGTGGGGGATAAGCTTGTAACTGATATCCCAAACACCTTTGAAAATATTATTTAATAAATAATGCCTTGGCTTGTGATGTATCTTGTGGTTAGAATCGTTTATAGTTGCGATCGTGAAAAACCCAAAATCTTTTAGGGATTCAGAGGTAACAGTGTTAAGAATTTTATATAAACCATTAGAAGGTATTGCTTTAATAAAATATTCGCCATCAGAAGTTTATTCAAATAACTGAAACTCGACAATATAACATTGTCATAACTCGAAGCTCTTCCGAGGAAAAGCCAAGAGCGCGTCCTATCTTCCTCTCTACTATAACTGCGAACTAGTTATAATTAAAGGAAGAAAGAGTAAGGGCCCCGCCCCGCCTCTACACCGTGAACTCCTACCCGACTGCGGCTGCAACTGTCTTATTGAACTCTCCGGGACCGTTTGTGTGTAATCTTTTTGAAGGTACTTGTTACGCTTGTTTATATTAAGATTGTATTAGAATAGCGATTCGTGATGTTGATTGATTTGTGAGATCAATATAAGTCGTTGGAACGTACGCACTACCGCTAGGCGGCCGATCTGTTAAATAAACGCACGGCACAACACGCACATACTACATACACCAGAGCTGGGACATAAAATAGCATCACACACCTACTAGTCATATACCAAGTCGTAGAAGTGGTATACATTATATCAATGACAACGCCATACAAGCATAGCTTACGTACCGCGAGCGTACTGCGAGACGGCATCAGCCACGACATAGTTAATGTCGCTATAACAGTTCGCATAAACTCATCACGTCAGCCTTCGCGACGTCAAGCAACATTCAATATTGTAATATGGATCAAAGATCCACAATATGTGTCGCCCCTACACATATATTGCCTTTATAAGAAATTCAATCCTAAAACATTGTGTCATTATAGGCTACGAATTATTATATTATATTTATAATATATTTGGTACGAGTCTTTATGTGCATCATATATATAGTTCTGCACCCCACTATATAGACAGAACGACGGTTGCGACACTCGGGACGATAATACATGAACTCATCTCGATTAATATAGTACAGGCAGTCCTCGACTTACGTCGTTTCGACTTACGTCGTTTCTAGTTACGTCGAACAATGTTTTGACACTGTTCCTCAAACATACGTCAAATGTTTCGACTTCCGGCAAAGGAGAATTCACTTGTCGCGAAGTCAATGTCTGAGGGGCCGGCATGGCAGGGCGCAGTGTCGACGAGCGAGGTAATCCCTCCTCACTAACTCACACTCGCTAACTAAACAAAATCAGCGGCATCTGCGGGGATTACCCCGCTCGCCGACACGGCACCCGCCGTTTTGTTTAGTTAATTCAGGGATAACGGACAATCAAGACGTAATACATTAGTTTTTTTTTAATCTAACTATGCCACCTAAACAAGACAATAATAGTGAAGTGAAGAAGAGAGTAAGAAAGACAATTACAATGGAGGTCAAATCTAAAATTTTAAAACTGAAAGATCGCGGTTGTTCGACTTCACCTATTGGACGAGAACTTAATTTATCACTTTTTATCACATTTAATTTATCATATTTTTTAAGCCAAAAGTTTAATTTATTATTTCTCATTGCATATTTTGATTATTAAAGTTTTATTATTATTATTATTGGAATGAATAACACAAAAATATGTACCAAAAATAACTAGCAATTTCATAAGTACATATATTATTTTAAGAACTTACTTTTGATAATAAAGTATGTATATCTTTTGTTATAAATGCAATTTTTTCTTTATTTTGAGTCTGTGTGGAACCTGACCTTTGAGTTTTACATGTAAACATATGAAAAAATATGTCTCGACTTACGTCGTTTCGCTTTATGTCGCGTATTTCGAGAACCTAACATGCCGTAAGTACGAGGACTGCCTGTATTAAAAATATATAGTTTGTATTATTTATAATTAACTATATTATTTAAATGTATAGCCATGCATATTTTATTGTATTTTTTAAATTATTTTTAATTTATATCCAAGGCACATACTGCTACAAGCTGATTTTTAAAAATTAAGGTAAATACGAACAGTAAAACGGGTGAAAATTATAAACAATAAAACACAATTCAATTAATATTCGTGTATTTATACAAAAATATTGTGTTGACCTTTGTGATGTACAATAAATATACCACAGGCTACATGCAGCTCACTCATCCAGGGTCCATACATAAATACAAATGTACATGTATGTACCATACATTTGTATGACACAGCCATCTTATGTTTTGGAATAGGGTTTAGTACTTTTTGTAGGGCAAAGTAATATAGTACGACCAATGAATCGTGGCCAGAATGAAGTTAGTTGTAAATGGCTGCGCAGATATGATTTAAGGATTTTTTTATTCTTTTCTACCCAAGTGTACATGCAATTCGCAGAAAATCATAAAGTCTAACTTTAAACCGGCCACGACTGTATTTAAAGCTCTTATGCATAAGAAAATTATCAATAATTTGACGCATTTAGGCATGTCTTTGAGAGGTGCTAGTTTTGTTGGTTTCATTTATTTTTTTCTACTTTACGCTTTATAAGAAATATAGCATGGTAGACAGAGAATATAATAGTAATAAACGTGTAAAACAGTTAATTCCTAGCTTCCCGCTAAAATAATCTCTAATGAAAATCGAACCCACAACCATCCTATAGAAATAAATAGATAAACTTTGCTCTACAAACAGTACGAATATAAAATGACATACTATCTTATAAATAAACAACACACACCAATTTCCGTTTCTTTACACAAACAATTTCGAAATACATTTTCAATAACGGAATGAAATTACTATATAATAACTACTAAAAAGCGATCTAGTAATACAAAATGGCGATATAAATATAGAATATAATTAATGAGAAACATGTATAAGGCACTCTAAATATTGTAATATTTTTATATATATTCATTTTAAATATTTTTTAAACTATTATGTTTTAATAACGTTACATAATATATTTATTTCTTTATAATATTTTATACATAATCAGAAAATATTACTCAAGTTAAATATTTTTAATAAATATTAAGTATACTTAATATCGTTATCTAGAAACAGCTACATTTAAGAGATGTCAATTAGTATTTAATTGAAATAGTTAATGTAAGTTAAATACCAATCCACCTCTCCGAGTATGACTTTACTAATAGTATGGATAGTGATTGCTTATTATTTATAGCATATGGAATAAATAATTCATAACGATTGATGTTAAAATAATATTTAATGATTTAAAAAATGATAAGAAAAGAATAAATAAATAAGTGAATTACTAGTACAAGTCAAAATCCAAACTAATAACAAATTATTAATTTCTGCAAAAATGAACATTACATAATTTAAGATATTAAACTGCTATGTTATATAAAAATGAATATGAAGTAAATAAATGGCTAAGAGCTCCATTATTTAGTAGTATTCGATAATTGTAAATTAATTTAAATTATAAGTTTTATCCACTTCTACATAAGATAAGTATATATTCTGCTTCATATTTTTATTGATTTGAAGAAATAATTTGACTATCTTTTTGATTAGTCTGTTACTTCTTTAAATTCTGTTTATTTTTTAGTTTCACGCCGTACCCCGCACTTAGCAGGGTAGGCGGAGGGACCTACGTACCTAGTGTTAAAACACTTCCGTTCCCTACCGTCCACCAAATTCTAGAGGTATTGCGTGTTAAGTGGCGAAAATGAAAATATTAAATATTTCATTTCCTCGACTGGGGAATCGAACCCACAACGTGTCGCGTTTACATACACTTGTGTACCTGCGCCACGACTCGCCTTAATAGGATTTTTTATACAATTTATAGTGTATAACGTAACTTAATTAATTAAAATTATTCATTAATATTTTATTATTATGTATTAAACTAGAACACCTACAATTGTACTATTTCCATCAGTTCTTAACGCTTAATAATTAAATGAGCAGTTTAGTTTTTGTGCCGAATCAAGATAAAATTTAGAAAAAAAGAAAGGATTTCTTCTAAATACGTTAATCAATCTCATTAATGAAAACGTCTCATGTAAGACACAGGACATGATATACACACCTCCTCCGATAATAGTTAAAAACATCAAATTAATTGTTAAAAATGGAGAAAAAGAGAACCCAACAATATACTATAATTGAAGATTATTAAAAAGTATGTAATAAATTAATAATAATATGTTTGACAGTTATAAGAAACTGTACCTTTGTTTTTGTTTTTATTTTTTTGAGTTTTTTGTGTTGGTGTTTCCTTTTAATTTTACATTATAATTTTCATTTTATGAGATTATACAATCCTGTACTCCCGAACATTCCAGAAAGCCGATCTACTCTAGTTTTTAATAGTGCAGGATTAACAAGATTCTATAACATACAATATTTAAAAAAAATACTTTAAAAAGTACGTAACTAAATCTTTATAGTTCTACAATTTCACAAATTGAACATTATGTCTTCATTAAATATTTTTTAATAAATTGGAGCAGATTGATTTTCTTTTTATGGCACCAATTGTTAAAATTAGTAAATTTAATTATTTAGAAATTATGGTATGAATTTCTAATTCATGTTAATTTTGATGTGGGACCATCGGCGTTTGCAGCACTTCTATCCATCTGCGAATAAAAAAATAAACAATATTTAATGTGGTATAAATAAATAATGTTAAAAATGTAAAGTATTATGTAATTGCGGCAGTCGTAGCGCAGCGTCACAGCATCTGACTGTAAACGCGATGGCTGTGGATTCGATTCTCATTCGGGGAATGAAATTTTATTATTTCCTGCTATGATAATAAGACAAAACACACTGTAGGCCGCTACCCTGCTATATGCAGGATACGGCGTGAAAAAGAAAATAATAGTATTATTTAGACACCTACCTATTATATGTAAAGTGGCTATCCGCTCTAAAGAAATACACGTGATTCTTGAACTGCAATTTGAATACAAACTCCTTGTCGATGCCGTCGCCGGGTACTGGAGCACCCACGCTATACCTATTCAATTAGAGAAAGCTATAGTAAGTAATATGTTATATATGGTAATCTTACTAATAAACATAAATGTGATAGTCTGTGAGGATGGATGTTTGTTCCACTTTTACTCAAAAACCACTGAACGGAATTAGATGAAACTAAACTTTACAGTAATATACCTAAAACATAAGAATAACACATTACTACAATTTATGTAAGGATTTTTAATTATTTGGCTTTAACCTAATAATAAGTTTTTGTAGACAAAGCCGCGTTTGTGTCGCTAGTATCATGTAGTTAAGAAATCACTTATTATGAATATATAATTAAATAGTTTATACCGAAGATATAATAAATATAATTGAATCCAGTCCAACAGTATATTTTTAGATATTTTTCAACAGTATTATGTAGTTATAACTGTATACTGGATATATTTAATACTAGAGGGCGCGCGCGGCTTCGCCCGCTTATTAGGAGTGAATTCCAAAAAAAAACCACGAAACACGTGTTCAATAAAATATTTTTAACAGTCTGAATTTAAATTTTTATAAAAATCGGTGGCAATTTAAAGATTTTTCCATATAAACTTTCAACCCCTTATTTGAACCCTTAGGGGGTGAATTCTTAAAAACTATGTAACACGTGTTCAATGAAATATTTTTAAGAGTCTGAATTTCAAATTTTATAAAAATCGGTACAGATTATTTCTTTTTCCATACAAACTTTCAACCTCTATTTCATCCCTTTAGGGTTAAAATCTTTCAAATTCCCTTCTTAGTGGATGTCCAGAATATGAAAATAAACATCTGCCCAAATTTCACGTTTCTACTATCAGCGGTTACGGCTCTGCGTGCGTCTTACCTCAGTCAGTCAGCACAAGTCCTTTTATATATATAGATTGCATTAAAATCATTTCAACATACAAGGAAGTATCTTCCAGTTTTAATTTGATTATACTAACTATATCTATAAAATAAAAATATCAATAAAATAATTTAAAATTAAACGTAAGAAAAATCGTTTTAGTTTTAAAGAATTTAATCTTATGAATCATAAATCAAATAAACTTATGAAAATTAAGTAAAATTAAAAATGGAGAACGAAAATGTTTTCATGGGAATGGAATGGATTTCTCTGTCTACCCTGCTACGTACGGGATACATAGTGAAGCTAAAACTACAAAAAAAGTAAAATAAAATGAAAAAAAAAACGCATGGATCATATTTTATATAGTTTCATCAATTTCATTAAAAAATAACTATATGTATTAAATAAATATTACTGCACTCGTCGGTCTTCAGCATACTATGTTTTTCTGTATTATTTGCATTTTTCTTTATTTTTTTATAATTTCTTCGTAATAATAATAAATCTTACCCCAGTAAAGGTAGCGAGGCGAGTGGCGATTGGTCTCTGCACGTTTTGTAAAAGAACAATGTAAAAAGCGCAAACACCACCCACAGCTTTTGCCAACCGTGAGAATTCTTGAATTTTCTTAATAGATATCCTGACAGCTGACTCTGTAATATAATATAAAATTAATTATAAATTTTTAGGTAGGTATTTAGTAAGAGATTAAATGTTTTATAATAAACGATGAATAATCAATATAAGTTTATTTGTGTAGCATTCTCTAACACACGGTGGCACGTACCCGCATGGCGAGGTGCAGCTGGCGGCGCCGCAGCGAGGTGGCGCGGTGCCAGCACACGTGCGCGAGCGCGCCGCCCCCCGCGCCGCCCGCACTCGACACCTCTGCGGTGTTGGTCTCGTCTGTAAAAATTGATTTGATTAATGTGTTTTCTATACTATTCATTAAATAGTGTTTGCTTTATTTAAAAAAATAATTTATTTTAAGCAAATGAAGTCTATAATTAATACGATAAAGCTGAAGAGTTTATTTGGTTGAACGTGCTAATCTCAAGAATATCTAGATCGAATTAAGAATATAAAAATATTTGTGTTAGATAGTCCTTTATCGAGCGGCCAAAGCGAGTGGTATAAAAAATTGTTAATAATAAAATCGTGAAATTCCTTCTCTTTATATATAAATTAAAATGTATTATTTACAAAAAAATATAATTTTTACACTAAGTAATTACAAATACCATAATCCTGCAGATGCGGCGTCAGTTGCGTATCAATATCTGCGGGACGGTCTCTCGCCGCCTCCACTACATCAGTGAGAGCTTCACTCCACCCGGTGAACTCTATATCGTTGCTGGTGCTTAATATTATTTTTGTTTCTTCATCTATAAATAAAAAAATATTATCGATAAAATTTTTTAAAAGATAATTTAAATTTAATATAGGTAGGTACTTTAATATATTTTTTTTACATATGTAATGATACAGCTTTTTTATTATTTAATCTCTTTATCAATATTTAATATTTTATTTTCACGCTACGGCAACCTCATATAGCAGGGAAGGTAGAACCTAGTATTGAAACACTTCATTCTCTGCAATTTTTTTTATCTCGGACGAATGAATTATTCTCGTTTCCTCACCGATCACAAGACAAAGCGCGGCTATGAATTGTACCACTCAATATACAATTTCTCGAAAAATGTTAAGTGAGCAAGGAACGGGGTGTCTTAAATAGGTTCCTTCTTCCCACTTTGCAAAATGCGAGATAGCAAAATGTTAAGAATTTAAAAAAGAAATACATACGGTTAATAACTAAGGAGTGTGGTAGATCTGTGGTCTCTATACTCAGTTCGTGTAATGGCAGAACGGTGTGAGCGCGGAACTGGCCACTCGAATTCTTCGATGCGAGGATTAATATGTCGTTGAACTGTAAAGTGTATGAGAGAAATTGTCAATGATATAATTTATTCTATTGTAGCTGACTAAACCTCGATAAAAATTAAATAATAGATGTACGATGTGATAGGCCAGTTGTGGCGCAGTGGCACTAAGTGTGACTGTAAAACCGATTGGTTGTGGGTTCGATTCCCACTCGAGGAGATGAAATATTTACTTAACGGAAAGGAGTATCTGAACACTAGGTTCCCCCTGCCTACCCTGCTGTGTGCGGGATACAGCGTGAAGCTGATTTTTAATAGATGCCGCGAATTCCGCCACTCAACACACAATAGGCTTCCTCTGCCGCTATGAGCGGCATAATAAATTATGCGCATATACAGCGTGATTTTATTAAAGTAAATTTGAATAAGAATAATATTTACCAAAAATAACATCCTTTGTTGCAATCCTTTAGATGTGTGTGTGTACACACATCCCAATCTCACAAATTCTCTCTCGGCAACCAAAAGTTTATCATAGCCTGTTAAAGAAAAAAATATCATAGCTTCATGGCATCTTTTTTTCTTATTGACAGAAACAAAACCAAAAAAGGAAAATACCAGCAACATCTCTCTGCAATTGACACAATGTGGCGTGATTCTCCACGTGGAGAAGCTCATTCTCCGCGGCGGAGGCTGCGGCACTCGCTATCTCGTACGCTGAACGGGCCGCTTTGCTCTTTAGTGTTGAGTGTAATTCTGTTTTTGGTGTGATGGAAATTTGTTTATTTATTTTGGTGGTTTTATAAAATCTTGTCTCGTTCATAAATTACGAGTATAACACAATTATAACATTACAAAAAATACATATTTTAGAGTGTTAAACAAGAAGTATATATTTTTTTATATTTGTATAATATATATTTTTTTTTAATAAAATATTTTTTATTTTATAAAGTAAATAAAAAGGCTATCGTTCTGTAATGACACGCACCGTAAGCCAGTCTCTTATAGTGGTGCAGGCGGTGCAGCGGGCGCAGCAGCAGACAGGCGAGCGGCAGCGGGGAGGCGCGGTCGAAGGCGGCGGCGTGGCGCGCCCCCTCGCCGCCGCGCCGCCGCGCGCTCTCCACACGCGCCAGCGACGTGCCCACTTGCTCGATGTACTTGTTGTATGCCTGGGAAACTTATAACTTGTGTAGAGGCGATCGCGGCGTTGTGGACTTGATACGCATTCGGAGAAATCAATTATATAATATTTAATTTTTGTCGCTCTGGTTACAAAGCAAAGAGCTGTATCAAGTTTCACCACTCAACAAGCAATGTCTCGAAAATCCGTCGAAAAATTAAACATGGAATGTCTTAACATTATGGTACTTCTGCCTACTCTGCTATATGCGTATATCTGCTATATGTAGTGTGAAGTTTTAAGCAAATATTTATTAAATTTACATTAATATAAACGTATGGTAGAATTCTTATTTATTTGTATAGTATGTTTGCATTCAATGAAAATGATTTTATTTCTTGGTGGAAATAGGAATAACGTTACCAGAGCGAAAATATAAAAGATTTCGTTCCCTCGAGTGGAAATAGAAACCACAACTTATCGTGTTTAAAGTCAAAAGCTAGTGCCCCTGCACCACGACTGGTCTCAAATGCATTATGCATGATATGGATACTACTACTCTGAATATTACTTACATCAAATGTACTTGATAAATAATCTAGTAGCAATTCAGCAATTTTCTTATACTCAGGTTCTTCGTTCTCTAAAAAAAATTAAAAATGAATAAATTTCAACTCAATAAAGAAAATTATTACATATGAAGCTAGCAGTTTGTTCCATGGGATTAACAGGTCTTGTTTTCACACTTTTAAAGTATTATTTCACATTTATGAAAGAAAAATATTTTGTAGTTAATTTTAACATGTTTTCTAAAAAGTATTCCACAGATCTTTTTTAAAAAATAAACCTGTTCTTTTGCAGTACGTCCGTGAAACAGTTAATATTAGTATGACTTTATTTTAATGACCACTACAACTACAACAATACTGAAAAGTCGGCGATGATTAATTTCAACAAGTGTCCATCTAAAGTAAGCTTGAATGTTAACAGCTTAATTATTCAGCCATTTGTCTATCAATATATAAAAATTATTCATTACGGATATTAAAAGGCAATATATTTTACATATTATTACTAAAAATAAGTGCAAAAATCTTATCAATAATGATAGACAAACACCCTTACATATCAAAAACTATCAAAATTACTATGAAACAAACGATATTAGCTCTATAATATATATATGACCTAAACCTATAATGAAATTAATCAACTGACTGACATGACTAATGGATTTAAAAATGATGTCATGACAAATCAATGGTAGATGATGTAATAGCACACAAACACACATACACACACTTCATACCATCACAGTGTACGGGCAAATCAATACAAGACAATACACTATCGAGATAAGCGAGAAACGGTCCCGCTGGCAACGCCAATATGGCGTCCCAATTTGGTTCTGCAAGAATTATTATATATTCGATGTATGTTTTGTTTTAAAATAATGTTACAAGTGAATGTAAAACCAAGAATACCATTTTAATTTAAGATAAGAATTTATTTTATTTAATGTTTATTCCCTTTATAATAAACTTGCAATATATTCACAAAAAAAATTAAAATCACATTGTAAACAGATTAATATTTTCTAAAGCCATTTTACTTCCTCGCTCTGGCAATAACAAAAGTCGCGGCGTTCCACCACTCAACACACAACGATTTGAATGGTTGGCAAAAAGTGGGTAACAGACTGTTTTTACTAGGTTCCCTCCGTCTGCTACTTGCGTGATTCAGTGGATATAAAGTACAAAATAAATTTACTTTTACCATCTTACTGTCAGTGGGATCAGCAGAAGGCTCCAAAACTATCTAATTTATGTAACACATTTCATAATACTTAAATATTTCAAAATTAGACGCACCGTCATGGGGAATGGAGTGTCTTAACACTAGTCTCCGCGTCAGACCCTGAAAAATGCGGGACAAAAATATATCTACAAGGGCATTATGCATGCGCGGTGGCGGTGAGAGCGCGGTCGATCTTTGCTAACATTACTCCATAATAAGGCACACACCTACACGAACACACGCACACGCATACATACACACACACAGCTACGTCCACACCAGCCCACCTTCAGTGTCATCCGGCGAGGGCAGGTTGGCGGGCGCGGAGGCGGCGAGGGCGCGGTCCAATTTAGCTAGCAGGGCTCCGGTGGGCAGCGCGAGGGGCTCCAACGCGAGGCACGCTCTCGCGAGGGCGGAGGCCTCGGCGCCGCCAGATGCGCTTCTACCTAGCGAGCTTACTCGTTTTGACCATGTCTGGAAAAAAATAGTTATTGGTTAAGTATGAGTATACAACTTTATACACATAATAAATATATAACATAATAAATATAACTTTATATTTATTATGTCTTCCAGTTAACCATATGGGTATAGGAGAAATTTAAACTTTTGCAGGCTTAAACATGCAAGAGACAATGATAGTAAGTGCATTTGTAATAATTAATGTTTGAAATCGATTTCGATGTAATAATTAAAACCTAATGGCCCAAGGTCCCATTGCATAAATCTGCAGGTATCTGTTTTTTTGATTCACTTTATTTTTAAGAGTGATACACAATAGTAGAGTACATTACACCATGGTTGCCTAGAAAAAACGTATAGCGATATTAAATTAAATTTATGGTCACAATTTTTTAAGAAAAACGAGTTACCATAAATTTTATTAAAGTGATTGCAGCTTGATTATTCTAGGCAACCCTAGTTTAATCTATTCACCATCATGTATCATTCTTAAAAATAAGTTTCATTAAAAAAATAAAAAGACACCTATAGATTTATGCAATGGTATCTTAGGCCACAACTCGTCAACCTAAGTTTATACATAACACAGGTTTATCTATACTCACAACAGTAAGTAGTTCCAGGTCTCGTTTGTACGTGCGCTCCGTCATGAGCAGCTCCTTCGCCACGTAGTAAGTGACGTCGGCGCCGCGCTTCTTTATAGTGTCGCCGGCGGCCGCCACACCCGACGATATACTGCAATTATTCATATTATTTTAAAGTATAAGAAAATATTGTTACAAATTTATGACAAAATTTCAATACATTGATTTCAATATATCAATCGATGATTGCGATTTTCGGTACCCAATCGAAGGCATGTCATATACATGAATAGTCAAGTATTGAATGTTTTGTGTTTCTGTCATTTTCTGTTATTTTTAAATCGTTCTCGTTTTTGTTTGTAAAATACGAAAATTAAGAAATAATATTCACCTGTTATTATTCCGCCTAGTCAGAGTATCTCCAGCATCGCTCTCTCCACCACTCAGCACGTCCATATTATTCGTCGATGCAGACACTATGTTAACTGAAACAAAATATTCAATTAAAAAATTTATATAAAATAGAAGACTGTTTCACAAAAGTACAAAAATATATGAAATTTTACTCGTGAAACCTCATGACTAATATTTTATAACGGACGAAGTGATAGTTAAAAGCCAAATAAATAATGAATCAAAACATACAAAAAAAATAAATTTTATCTTAATGATCAGAATTGTAAAAACATAAAGATAAAATTACACCGGTCGTGGCGCCTTGGCAAAGTGTGACTGTAAACGCGGCTGGTTGTGTGTTCGATTCCCACTCAAGGAAATGAAATATTTATTTAAATTTATATTTTCATAGAGGCCGGTCGTGGCGCAGCGGCACGAGGTGTGACTGCAAAACCGACTGGTTGTGGGTTCGATCCCCACTCGAGGAGATGAAATATTTACTTAAATTTATATTTCCATTTCTTCGCTCTGGTGTCGAGGTTAAGCGCGGTGTTGGGTTCTGCCACTCCACACGCAATGCCTGAATTCGGCAGAATTCGGCAGAAAGTGGGGAACGGAGTGTCTTAACACTAGGTTCCCTCTGCCTACCCTGCTGTGTGCGGGATACACCGTGAAGCTAATTTAATTTAATTTTTTCGCTATGGTGTCGAGGCAAAGCGTGGCGTTGAGTTCCACCACTCAATACAATGTATCCAGAATTCGGCAGAAAGTGGAGAATGGAGGGTCTTAATACTAGGTTTCCTATGCCTACCCTGCTGTGTGCATGATACAGCGAGAAGCTGATTTGAATGTGGTCTAGTCTACATTAGTATCATATTGTGTTAGTTTCATAAATTTAAATTGTAAATTTCAGCTTACTCAATAAAAGAAATCTAACTTTTGTAAACAAAATTAAGATACAACATCTACGACTGACTGATTATTAATATTGTATACAGATTTTGAATATGATAATAATGTATATATTTTAAAATTATAATACATATATGTATAGTCACTATAATAAAACACTTTATAGGCAACAACGTACCATGCACATTTCCATTGACGGTATCACAGTCCTTCCTATTGTCCAATTGTTCTACTTTCCCGTGGAATCCATTCGTAATCTTCTTTTCCATGGGCGTCGAAGCGTAAAGAGGCGCTCCCGTACTCTCCGCACTCGGTGACATACAGAGGCTCGCCGAAGATATTGTAGGATCTTCTTCTGTTGTTTCGTCTAGAAATCGGAAAATGACATTAATTTAAGGTCGAAAATAAAATGGAATAGATAAAGGGATGCAATATAAGAGGCTAAATAATAATGTAATAAATAAACAATAAAATGTAACTTAAAAAATATGCAGGCTACAAATGATGAAACCAATCATCAGAATAGTTCATTTTTACTTACAACATAATTACAAATAAATAACAAATGGAAATGGAATGTGTTAAAGATTGAATTTGAAGCCATAAAAAATTTAATACAAATTTGTATCAAAGTTTTACGCCATTTTAGAAATCGCAGGTATAATCTGTATAGCAAAAGATACAAAATTTAAAAATAACATAATCCGCAGCAAACATTCGAATAGTACAAAACAACATAATAAAATCATAACAACAATATTGCATATGATAAAAAAAAATCATAAAATGAAGGAAAAATAAACAATAATAAATTTTTCCATGCCAACATTGTAGTTCACTTACACGTAATCCCCGGCTGCATAGATATTAGTGAGGGGCAAAACTCAAAAAACGTAAGAAATACAAAACATCGATATTCGATTTATTGATTTATTTATTTATTGTTTAACTAACCCCACCCGAGGGGCAGTGTATTGCAAGGATACCGTACACTTACAATTAAATATAAATTCAAAAAGGAAGTAACTCTCGAAACTTTGAAAACAATACGATATACTATAATAAAACAATACATTAATGAAACAACATTACAGTCTATTCAGATTGTACAAATCCAATCGAAAATTCGAAATACTTAAACTCTACAAATTTTGCTTTACTGCCAATTATTATTGCACTAACTATAGAGGTCCTGACCTCTTATATTTTACTAATTTCAGTGCAATATATTCCACGTGCATTTTATAATTGAACAAAACGGTCAACGAGTCAGCTTTATATAATGCTATACCTAATATGCAAAGAAAAATAAGTCACTGAAAATTTAAATTATATTATTAAAATTATATTATTTTCATTATTGTAAAATTTATTTAAAAATTCAAACTACTAAAATGAGTTAACAAGTAAATTAACGCAGTTAAGACATATTTTGTTGCTTAATATCTTAACGTTTTTCAAATTTTTAAAGTAATTACATACTAGAAATAAATAAATTCAATGAAAATGAAAATGTCTGCTCATTTGAATCTCAAGACGTGTCATTAAAGCACTATTTAAAACCAACCAACTAACTTTGTAGTTTTTTGTAAGAAACTCAACAAACAATTATGTTAAGAGTAAAACTGTAATTCTATATAGCAATAAAAATTTAACTAATTCTTTTACATAGTAACAAGGTAACAAAACACATTACGACTTGAAAATGGATCTGTCACAATCCTAAATGCTCTATTTTTATTTTTGGATGTTGGCAACATGTTAAACAAGTCCGTTTATAACAAAAATCAATCAAGAGTATATAAAACCTCTTTCAATTGTTCAGATGTGGAAGCTTAAAAAAAATCCTGTCATTCCTACAATTGTATTAGTGTGACCAGTAGACAGTAATTATTGTTGTTATAAAGTGGAATTATTACAAAACTTCTTACGTCCTCTAGACCGAAAAATCTAAAAAAAATAAGTTAACCACACTAATCCTTAACGAGTACCGATTCCAGATGTATTGTGAGCTTACAATACGTGTTGTTGTTAAACACAGTAACAGCTGCACTCAGAAGATGCAAATAATAAATTTAAGCTGACATTTTTGTATGCGGCTGTTTTCAATCTATCGCTGAGGGGCGAAGATTTAAATTTTACGGTCTAAGGACTTACACAGATTATCATAAGTTTTTTTGGTACATTACTTTTTACTATAATAAAATGGTTTTGTGTAAAGTGTATTGAAGGGAGGGAGGTGGTGGAAGTATGGGACGCTTACGATTCACGCTTGCCACTGAGCTAACCTATTTACGAGATACGAAGGCCCCTACCAACTCTACTGATAGTATCCATTCAGCTTTCATATAAAGCGTTCATTTTCGTATAATTTCAGCTGAACTGGTAGCAAAGTGTGATATGGCCATAACTATTATGTAAACGACGAATGTTCTAGCTACATGGTTCCTTACAATAACGATACAGGATCTCTATTCTACTTGGAAATACGTTATATTATTTTCAGTACGACTTAATTATTCGATATTTGATTCCTATCTAGCTGACAGAAGCGCGGTGACATCACTAGCACCTTACAAACTTAATTAAGATTCGTACGAGTCATTTTATACCAACTCAAACGCAATGTTATTAAATTATAATCGACTAAAATTCGTATGTTTTCATATACCAAGCAACACGTTAATAATAAATAAATAATGTAATAGAGGCATCACTACAGGTTCATCTATTCACGATTAGACTTCGATGCTTACATTTAGAACTATTTCACTCACATACAAAGACGAAATATGATTAATAATTTTGACCTTTCATTTATCCTACTAATATTGTTATACAAGTCATTGTTTAAAAACTTGACAAAAAATCATCATTTTAATAAAGTGTGGAAAAAATTGAGCAGATTTGGCACGATTGCAGACACTTTCGTATTTAAGTCTTGTTGTGTATGATGCGGTGTCAATAAACCGGGAACTGTGTATTGTGTGCGATAAGTCTTTAACACGTGGAGTTGAGCAATAATATCTGAATATACAAACGATCTTAGATCCAAAAGAAAAGCAAATCACAGCCTTTTACATAATAATACAATATCGTGAGATCAAACAAGTTATAATTTCTATTAATAAAATGGAAACAAGGCGGAGTACGACTAGAATGTTTTGGCACTAATAACGATAATTATATTTAATATAATAATATAAACGATCTATATCATTCTGCAGTCAAATTTAAATATAATGCATCAAATCACTGCTATTTTAGTGTAGAAATTGATTTGTGTGAATATTTAGATCAGTACACGTACTACACATATTCTCTTATTAAGCTAAGGTCATAAATACCACTTCAAAATTGCAGGGTCGGGCACTATAAACTTCACCTAGTTATTTAAAGTGAGAATAGCAATATTTAATTAAATAGGAATCCTAATATCCATTACGATTACAATAATAATTGCGAATTAGAATCAAGATTTCCATACGCTAATATAAATAACACGTTTTCGTCCTGCATAATTAACAATGAATTAACAAGAAAGTACTCGATGACTTGGTCTAGTGTACGTCTAGAATTGCAGTTGCACCTATTCGTTTTCGTCATCAGAGCATAAAGGCGGGGGGAGGGTTGAAACATCAAACTTTTGCTCCGGACTATCGCTCGAAGCCTGAGAGTCAACATAGTGACTAGAATAAAAGCGTTCTACATTATTCAGGCTAAAGCGCTGGTCGAGATCTCTAGCAAAGCGATCTTCATTACCGTCGCTGTGCTCATTACTTTCGTATTGTGGATAAAATTCCTGAGTTCGGAACATTTCTAGGTCCTCATAATGCTCTGGATATGGGCTACCTCTGTACTCTTCGTACTCGTCTTTATCATGAGGTAACTCCGTATCCGAATACGCAACCGACTCACTTCGTTCAAATACATAACTACCAGATTTATTTATCTTTGGAGCTCTTTTAATAGTATCTATTGGATAAGCATAATCGTCGGAGTCGTCTTTGTCACTATGTTCGTCGTAATACTTTGATCGCGACGACTCCCCTAATGATGATGATTTATCGTCAGATTTGTGATAACCTGTAGATTTCATTCTCTTTAAAGAAGACTGGCGACTACTTTTATTGGAATAAGACGAAGATCTCGGAGGACTTCCTTCTGGAACGAAAGGTGGCTCTTGTGAATCGAGATAAGGATGGCGCAAACGACCCAATCTGTCAAAACGAGGAAATCCCATTTCATCTTCCTCAACAGATGACCCAAAACCTTGAAACTGGACTGGGTTAATATTTACGGGAAATTTTTGGGTGTCGTAAGAATTGTTCTTATACTTGGCATAGCTAACTTGTTCTTCATCTTCTGAATAACTTGCGTGTTCCTGCATGTCGTCGTTTTTAGAATCGCCTTTTGACATTTCAGAAGATCCAGATTCTACTTCTGGTATATAGCTATCAGAACATTCAGAACTCTCCATTCTCCGAAGAGTGTCATCAACTGCCAAATATTTAGTCCCTTTGTATTTGTCACTTTCAGAAGAGCATTGGCTTTTGGTTGAGTCTTCTTCTAATACGTCGTGAATTTTTTCTTGTTTTTTACGTGTATTAGTCACTTGTTTTTTACGTCTAAACGTTCTCATTCTTTCCCGAGGATCTCTTATAACATCTAAAGAGCTGTCAGTATCATTCCCACTTGGTGGACTTTTTAACGAAAAATTCCTAGAAAGAAGAGATTTTTTTACCGGTACCTTTAGTGGTTGTATAGGCGGCGATTCAGAGCTTAAACTACTTGAATAATATGGCGAGCATCTAGAAAGAGGCGTTTTGCCAGATCTTTCTAAAGATTTCTTCTCTTGTAGCTCTCTATGACCTGATGGGATCTCCGGAACTGTTATTATCGGCAAATCCGATGACGCTAAATAATGTTCATGGAAGGACCAGCTTTTAGGTTTACTCCGATATTGCTGAGATGTTTTATATTCTTTTATTTGATTTTTTGACAATGTTTTGTCATCGTAACTAGCATGTTTAGCCAGAGGTTTGTAATCAGATCTGATAAACGGACCAGAAGATTCTTCTTTAATAATATTTGAAAATTCCTGACTTTGATAGCGTTCGCTATGCTTTTCTTCTTGACTGTAAAGTTGAGAAGGTATATCGATATCTATTTCGGGCTGTGGTCCAAAGAAATACTGCTTATTATAACCACTGTCTTCACTCTGACATCGTGTCGTCGGTCTAACATGTTTACGGGATTCTTCCTCATAACTAAAGCTCTTTGGTGGGGCTTTAACATAACGATCCTTTGATAAGTCTTCAGAAGCCGGAAATCCCCTTAATCTCTGATCAAATCTTAAAACGCCATTAGTGTGTTTCTGAAGACTACTTAAAGAACTAGAACTTGATTTATCAGATTTATCGCTGTAACTAATTGAAGATGACTTTTCTGCTTTTCCGGTATACGATGCAGTTAATCGTAAAACTGGTTCATTTGTATCAATTTTAGTAGGAGATTGCTTGGGTTCCTCAGTGGGAATAAATTCCTCAACGGGTGAGGGTTCTTTTATGATGGTTTTATCTGACTTTGATTGCTCAGTCTCTTGTTGATCTTCTCGCGCTGTAGCGACTAGAGTATGGCTTGTACTTGCCGACCACTCTGAAATGGACTGAGCCAAAGTTAAAGTACTATCACTTTTTGTACCGGAACCACTACTATCAATCTTTCTTGATATCGTGGTTTCTGAACTACATAATTTATCATATTTAATATTCTCTGAACTCTTATCAAGGCTGCTGCTCTTTGAACTTGCCTCATTTTGGGAGTTCATTTTTTGTATTTGTTCTGTCTTTTTTCCTGAATGAGATGTGGAATACTTTTTTATCGATGTCTTATCTGATTTATCACTTTTTGCTAGAGATACAGCAGATATGCTTTCAGAAGCCGAAAGGTTAGCATACTGACGTACAGTATTAGTTCCCGTCGACCACTCAGAAATACTTAAACAAATAGATGTATCTTCTGAATGAGAGCTATGTGTACATTTTTTTGGTGGTAAGCCTATTTTCACTGTTCCATCTAAATCGGTACCGAAAGAACTCGTTTCCTCTTCAGAATGACTGCTATGACTACACCTTTTACATGTACCTGAGCTACCTACACTAAGTTTGGCCACAGCTTTTATTGTGTCTTCTGCATTTGTCTGTGACAGTAAATCATCAATTGATGTATCTGAATTATTTGATCCAAATGAAAATTTTTGTGTACCCATATGAGAAAAACCTTTTTCAAAATCAGGCGAAAGAGATTTGCTTTCACCGCCAAACACATCGTCAGTATATAAGTGATCGTCGTCGTAAATAGGACTAAGGTTGGTTGGTGACTTTTGTGGTTGACTTATAATTACTTTATCTTCTAAATTACTCTTTGTACTAAAAGATTTATTTTCGGCTCGTGAACAGCAAGTACCAGCATCACCCATTAAGCATGATGCTTTGCTTAAAGTTCCACTTAAACAAGATTTGTCATAATTAGGGACTACGCTTTTATTTAAACAGGTAAATTCATCGCGACTATCTAAAGGTTCTACCATATAACCCGATTTGTCATAAGGAATAATCTTAGAATCTTTTTTAAAACCATCAGCTATTAGCACAGTAGATTTTTCTGATTTAGATTCCTGAACATCTCTTTCTAACTCCTCATCATTATTTAAAGTATCACTATCGTCATCTGAATCTACATGTCCCTTTGAACTTTCTGATCGAATTGTTACTTTTGTAGCTTGCTCTGGCTCATTATTCATATAGTAAAAATGAACATTTTCTACTATAGGTGTCTCCAAAGTACCTGAACCAAGAGAATTTAACTCTTCGTTGTCACTAGATTTTTGTCTTGCTATTTCGGGCCCAGATGGCTTAGAAATTTGTGGTGGTAATTCAGGTAAAGGCCAATCTTCAGAATCCTGACTTTCACTAGCAGATGACTGTTTCATAGGTAAATTACGGGATGAGCTAGGCTTCTTTTGTCCATTCTCACGTTTTTCTCCGTTTTCTGTTTTCCTGTTGCTAGTTTTCTCCTGCTCTTTTTTAGATTCTGAATACATTTCGCTTATTTTTGCATGATCTATGGGAATATCAGGCATTTCGGCAGAGGTACGTCTATCTGTGTCAGATATATAAGCAACATTAGCATTACTTGGTGGGTCGGAACTTAAACTTGCTTGATGATCACTGGAATTCAAAGACTCCTCATTTATACTCTCAGAACGAGAGCAAGCTTTTGTAGAATCTTCATCAGCACTAGTTTTTTCTGAAGTTGTGCTACGCTCAGATATTCGAGACAATGTACGACCGAAATTTTGACCATATCCAATAACAACATCAGAAGTAGAAGCTGCAGATGATGTTGCAGGATACAGAAAATTAACTGGAAAGTCATTCAAATCATCTGTAAAATCTGCTTCCGTGGAATCTTTTGATGTGTTTGATGATAGAGGTGGATTTTTCGAAAATGTATGAAAATCATCAAGGATCCTTTGATTATTATATTCAAAAGCATCTTTGTTCATTGTAAGACTTTCGTAACCATCATGATCTTGAGGAATCCATGCCTCTTCAATACTTGTACTATTTTCGCTGCCAGAAGCTCCAAAGAAGGGACGCCAAGTTGGTTTCAATTCTTCACCTCGACGATAAGCTTCTCCCAAAGATCCAGAAGTGGACTCAGTAGTTTCGAATGATCCTCTAGATTCAACACTTAACGATCCCCTGGAGTCCATACTAGATTTCGATGAACTTTTTTGTTCATCAAGTCGAGCTTTACGTCTCGATGACGAATCGTCCACACTAAGTGAGCCTTTTGATGGCGTCGTTGTTGTAGTTGTATCCATACTTGATTTCGACGAACTCTTTTGATCAGCATCCTTCAACGCCCTCTTTTTCATTAGTTCTCGCTCAAACGAAGACGTTATAACATTACCGTCGTCATCAAAATCAACTGTCATATTTTGGTCCTCTTGTGAAATTGTGATTGCTATTTTTGTTTTCTGACCAGGTTTTTCTAGCTCTCTTTTGATGTCTGAAGCCTTAGACCCAACAGATTGACTTGACTCAGATTCTTCTATGACACATTTACCGATTTTATCTAAAGCGTTTTTCCTTTGATTTGGTTTTGATAGTTGTTCTACAGTCTTGTCACAAACGCTTTCAGAACTAGATTCAGAATCAGTAGGTGCTTTTTGCGAATCTACTTGACCCTGTTTTTCTAATGTTGGAGTAGGAGATTTTCTTGCACTATATTTTGAAGGACTCCTCGGGCTTTCAATTCGGCCTATTTCGGGAATAGGAGAAGGAGACTTTGAGTTCGACTTTGAATGATCACTCGACATTGTATGCTGAGAGAGCAAATGCTCCTCCCCATATTCCATCGCTTGTTTCAATTCCTCCAAGCATTCTCTATCTTTTTTATTAAGTTTCTCAATATCCTGTGATATACCTAAAGGCCTTGCAATTGAACAACTTACGCTGGATTCGTCATCAATTGAACTGCCTTTAATATGTGCACTCGAAGGGCTCACGTCCTTTTCTATACTGGTCCAAGAAGTAGATTCCGAGCTTCGAGATCTCTCTGCACTTAATTTTAAGAGTTCACCTCGTCTTATTTTTGCAGAAAGCAGGACTTTTTGATCATTCTTCTGTTCTGTTGGAGATATGTCATTTGCGCTACCTGAACTACCAGTGTGATCGCAAGATTCCGATTTATGTATTGATTTTGAAACATTAGAATCAATAAAAGGAATGTTTTCGATTGTCGGACTATTTTCTTGTGGGGGCGTAACAATTATTTTATTTTTATTCTTAAACCTTAATGGCAAGTCGGTTGGTTTCTTAAAATCAATGAGTTTTGTTTCAGCTTCAATGTCATCCAAGACTAATTGGGACATACTTTCATTCTTTAAAAATTCAACTAAGCTTGCAGATGATTCTTCAAATGTACTTTGAGCCTCCAAAGCTTTCCTACCAATGCAACTATCTGAAAGTGGCAGTTCCGTGTCTACAGTCAAATCGTCATAATCTCCCGTTATTCCTGATCCAGTATCATCACTTTTACCGAGGTGTAACCTGAGCAATTTGTCTTTTTTAGACACCTGGTCTTGATCTGAAGAACTATCCGCATCGATATACGGAATACTTACGCCTAGCATGTTACTTTCATCGGACATTTTGAGTTCACTTACTTCAGTTATAGATTCTTCTTCACTAGTTAAGCGCTTTATTCCAGGTTTTCTGTCTTCGTTTAAGCTTTGTATATCTTGAACACTTTTGCTTTCGTGAAGCTCAGATAGCCGTTGTTTGTTATATATTTCTATTTTTCTTCGCTCCATTATTACTGTCTGTGTATCATTTTCTATCACAGTATGTTGGGAGCTAGTTATCCACTCTATAGAAGAATCATCTTCCGTCTTTTCTTTGTAGCTGTTCGAAGGAGAAGATTCTTTTGGTTCTGGTTCTAGTACAATTTTATCTATATCTTCTCTGCTAGTTGAATGTACATCAACAGTAACCACTTCTTGCTTAAAGTGTTTGTCCGCCATAGGTTCTTGAATATTTGATAAAGGTGTAACATAATTCCTATCCAAGCTTTTTGATTTCATTTTAACTTCAAAATGAGGATCTACATTTCTTTCAAGACTCTTTGATTTAACACTTGGGTGAACTTTTTGATAAACTACTTTACCCTCTATTTGTTGCTTTATTTCTTGTTTTTTTGATAGCGTTTTAGGTGATTTTTGTAGACTCGCTAATTCATCGAATTTATCTTCTAATGACTGAGACTTATCATCCATACTTTTATTAATTTTATTATTTGTTTTAGGAGACTTTTGTTCATCAAAGCTTTTACTTAGCTTACCGGCAAGTTTATTATCGAGCTTTTTAGGTGATTTTGCTATAAACACATGATCTTCAGCTTTACTGTTTATCTTTGTTTCTATTATAATTTTATCACCTTCAGTCTTTACCAGAATCTTATCTTCTGGAGGTGGGAACGGTGGCATAGTGTCTTTTACAGGGCTAATTAATGTTTTAGTTTGTTTTAACGCTGCTTCAAATAACATTTGCTGTTTTTCTTTGCGTTTTGCAATTTCTGTGTCACTGTCTTCTTGAGATTTGGTTCTTTCTTTGCTACCTCC
>JAATLQ010024369.1:68521-96795 GCA_013421005.1 Heliconius erato x Heliconius himera
GATTTTGGTGATTTTGGTGACTTGGGTGAGCGTGGTGACTTAGGATGATCATGATATTTACATCGAGTATGGGCATTTACTATATGACGCCCATTTTGCGGAGGCAAAGTTATAATATCTGGCGGTGGTCTTTTATCATCAAGAGGAGAAGGAGCCGTCCCATTCATTATATGTCGTTTATGCAGAACATAGGGAATATCATAACTATCTTCGATAGCTTTTTTGTTGTCGTTAAAACCAGCTTTAAAAGCATCAAACTCTTTAAAGTAATTTTGCGGCAAATCAAATGAAGGGCGCACAACATCAGTGTGCCTAGCAGGCAACTCAAAGTGAGATCGTTTCGTTGCGATCGGTGGTGCACTCGGTATCTGGCGGAAAATATAGTCCTCATCACTAGATTCCGCCGGCGTCAAATCTATGGATTTTTGGTGCATTAGCACATGTCTTCTTGAATTGACGCTACTAAAGCGAGGTCTATTGGCTAGGCTGTTAGGATCGCTCTTTGTCCTCTCCACTGTCGGATGTATATACGGAACAGCAGTATCAGCAAGACGACTACTAGAACTGGTGTCAAGTATTAACTTTGGATTATATTCGTCAAAGTGTGTTTTAGCCATAAGTTCTTCTTTAAGGCTTTCTTTTCTAACAATATGTGTATGAACTTTACCACGCATAGATTTATCGAAGTCTGATTGTAGGACAGAGGGAGTTCCAGTTTGCATAGCAGCTTTTGCTCTGTTTTTGGCATATTCAATGCTATCCATAGCTGGCAATATGCGCACATTGACATCGGATTCGTTAGAAGATTCCTTGACAAGTTGCGAAGGTGGATTTTCTTTGCTAATAGATCGAGTTAGAGATTCAATTTTATCTTTGTCGAAACTGAACACCGTTTCTGAGGAACGACGTCGCTGATAGTTATGTATTTTAGATGATCTGTTATTATCGATTTCAGTTTCTAGTCCTGCAATCTTTTCCGGCCAAATGTGTGTAGTGCGCGGCTGCATGTCTTCGTCTTCTGTTGATAACTCGTCAGATTTTTTAACAGGGCTTGAGTCAGAGTATTGTGCGTACTGATCTAATTCGACATTTTGTAAACTCGCAGAATGCGTTGGGGGTATATCTTTATGTTTATTGTTGCTCGGGAAAGTAGAGTATGGCGTTGGAATATGATAATAATTTGGAGAGGTTAATAAATTAGCTATCAGATCTTCGTGTGACTTATCGAAAAGTGTCTTTTCCCGGTATTCCGGTTTTTCCATGCTAATGAATGTTGATTGAGTGTCGTAAAAATCTTTACCAGAATCTGGACTCGATGACGGCGATATCGGTTCGAAAGGATCAATGTAAGCATTTTGAATGCTAGTAACGCTACGACGCCTCAAGCTTAAATCGTCGGGCTCATAGAGATTCTTTTTACAATCATAATAATCTGATTTAGAATCTTGACTGGACGTTCTCGAACCGGACCTATCTGAACTCTTACTCTTTAGTGTTTCGCGAGATTTTTTGCTATCGGTGTGATATACGCTATCACGTGATTTTTTGCTGGATTCAGCGCTACTCTTAGATAGCTTCGAATCATAGATATCGCTTTTAGATTCCTGACTAGACGTGCGCGAACCGAGGGCGCGTTTAATTTCCTTATAGAAATTACCATCGGAACGAACCGAGAGCTTCTCGCGCGGGAGGATTCTCGGATCGTCCACGAGGAACGGATCGAGGGGCAGGTCGTTGTCGCTCTTGTACCGCAGCGGGGACGCGTCGCGCTCGCCGTCCTCCGCGTCCGACAGCGAGCGGTCGTCGTCGGACGGCAGGTCGTTGCCCGAGTCCAGCGAGCACGAGCGCGGCCGCACGCGCGCGTAGCGGCGCTCCGACTCGTCGTCCGAGCGCTCCACCACCTCGTAGCTGTCGTGCGACAGGTCGTCCTGCGAGCCCGTGGCGCGCGCTGCCGGCGCCGCGCCGCCGCCCGCGCCCGGGAAGCTGGACGAGTAGGCGCGGCCCGCCAGGCGCTGCGCGTCCAGCGCGCCCAGCCCCAGCACGAAGGCCAGCGTGCGCGCGTCGTCGTAGCGCGTCACGGGCGAGTCCACGCGGCGCGCGCCGTACGCGTCCAGCGCCGCCAGCATGGAGCGCCGCGTGGCGCGCCCCGCCTCGTCGAAGCTGAACTCGCGCAGGTTGCGGCAGCTGGCGCTGCGCCGCCACGGCCCGCCGGGGGGCGCCGGGCGCTCCGCCGGAACCTCGCCCTCGGCCACCACGTCGTCCAGCACGACGGAGCCGGCGCTGCGCGACGAGCGCGTGGAGGGGCAGGCGGAGTAGATGTTGGTCTGCGAGAGCTCGAACTCGAGGCGCTCGGAGGACTTGTTGAAGCTGGAGGAGTGCTTGGGCAGCACGAAGGCGGGGTAGGCGCTAGGGGGCGGGGAGGCGGCGCGCGTGCGGGCAGGGGCGGCGCGCGTGTGCGTGTGCGTGTGCGTGGTGGGGCTCTGACCTGGCGGGGGGCGCCCACGAGGCGGCGGAGTGGGAGCGCGCGCGCGTCCACTGGCCTCCGTAGCCATTATCCACGTACTCTCCGGAGATGTCTGGTGGCAGAAAAAAATGGTAATTATACTTCACGCAATGCAACCAGACGCTCTAATAATAACTTTTACTACTTTTAATATAATTACTTTTTTATTTTAATGTTTAATTACAATAAAATCGTGCTTTGTTATTTGTAAAATATTTTTATTTTTTTTAATTTACGCATTTATATTTATTTAAATAACATATATTTAACTAACGATTTTAATCAATATTTTCAAAAAAAGAATATCTAATTCTAACAGTAAATTATACTGAAATAGAAACTTACCAACGGTGTCGTCGTCTGAAGAGGCAGAGGCGAATCCTCCATAGGATGATGATTGACCTCTGCATGGGTCACTACTTCTGGACCCGCCTGGGACACGAATAATGCATTTAAGAAATATAATAAATATACATATATAAACAGATAAAAATTGGTGCTATACAAAAAATGGGTGCCGACTGAATGCAATGACATATGAAAAATATCGATGATGTTTATTTCAAAAAAAGAACAATTAACATCCATCGAAAATAAATGGAAGCTATCGACTCAAAATATAATGGACACAGAATAATGAACGACAAAAATTGATCTTTAAATACACATTATGTAATAATAATAAAAACTATATATATAAAAATGACAAGAAAATTAGAAATGGCAGTAGGAAATATTAGACACAAATTGACAGATACGATCAATTTCCAGTAATGTGCTTACTATTCGACTGTTGTACATTTTTGTGAGCTGAAAAAAATAAAAGAAATAATAATATATATTTCTGTGACAAGCGAACCTAAATGATAAATAATCATTTTTTTATATTAGTATTTATACTCCTGACACTAGCATTGCCTAACATTGTCTACGCTAAAATATAAATTTGAGCAATAAATTTAAATTAATATAGTAAAATTCAACAATAAAAAATAAACATACATACATATACAAACATTAAATAAAAATAAAAAACTTATTTTTGCAAAGCTATAAATTTACATTATAATACAAATCTTGTACCACCTGTGAATAAGTTAATAATTTGATTTGGATACATTAGTTTTTTATTATAATTGTTTCATTCATATGGTGAATAAATAAATTACCTAATCGATAGGTCTGTTGAAATTAAATTAAGATTGAAACATTATGTTATTATATTAGTTATTAATTACTTATCGACCTATTCACGCCCACAATAGTACACGTCACATAAAATGAGACGTGACGCACCATGTCACTTTTCGTACGCAGTAGAGGTATTACACATCTGTTTATCTGTTTAGATCCGAGGTGAGAAGATGTTGAAACTTACACAAATTAAAATTTCGCAATGTCTTGAAATTTTAAAATACTTCAATAGATTAATTAATACTGCATCGCTATTTCGAGCGAGATCGTATAATGTTTGTCAAGTTTCATCTTTAGTTGCGTATATGTATATAATATAGTACTAGCGACCCAAACGCGGCTTTGCCCACTTAAAGTTATTGTTATAATATATCCAGTTATTGTAACTATATATTATATATATTAGTGTAAAGTGTCATCTAAATCCGTTCAGTAGTTTTTGTGTGAAATTGGAACAAACATCCATGCAATATTGCGGCGTGGTACGCACCCTCTCCCTCGTGCTTGCAAAGGCGGTAGGTGGTGGGCGTGGGCGGACGGTGCCGCGCTGCGCCGCCGCACGCGCCTCCTCCGCCGAGTAGCCCTCCATCATCAGAGAGGCCTCCAGGTAGTGAGGTTGCTTGTCCCACTCCAGGGAAATCGCTATAAACACACACGGAACATACCCATCTTTACATAATATGAAAATATTAATATTTTACCAAGTTATATTCGGAGTGCAAGTTATTTTAAAAAGGTGAAACCTTCAGCAGGAAACTTCCAAAGACTTATCCCCATTTTTTGACGTATACTATGTAAAAAAGCAATACAAAAATTTATTGTTAAAATGAAAATTTTAAAAATTCTTTTCCCCTGAGTGAGCATCGAACCCACAACCATCGCGTTTACAGTTACATGCTCCTGCGTCATAAAGGCTTTAATATTGATAACTCAACAGACGTGCACGCAATATACACTATTATACTTTAACTATAGCTACGAAAATCACTACACACACCTTACAAGAAGGCACATAGGAAACCAATTCAATTGTCAAACTTCAAAAGACAAATCGCGGCGCTAAGTTCCGTCACACAAAACGCAATCATTAAAATTGAGTGGTGCGTGGAGAACGGAACGACTAAACACTGAGTTCCTTACGTTTAACCTGTTGTTCAGCACAACATATAGTACTGTCGACGAGTCGTGTGCGCCTCAACATAAAAAAATCAAAAGTTTTGCGCTCTGTAAAATCGGGACTACGGCGTACTCACCGTCGGAGCCGGGCGGCAGCGGCAGCAGCGGGTGCGCGGACACGCTGGCGGAGAGCGCGGGCGCGGGCGGGCCGGCGCGCGCGCGGAACGACCCCGACCTGCGACATCGGACAGAGGATGGTCACTGCCTACATTGCCCTACTCTCCCCTACTACTGCGCACAACACACAGACAATGTGTCCCATATATTATATATCTAATGTGTATAATACATTAATTATACAATATATCATTTTATGATCGAATATGAAGTATTGACTTTGTCAAAACACAATAATCTTAATCTACCTATCAAATTTAAAATATCATGTCCAAAGTAAGTTGTAACTTTGATAACTCGCACATTTTTTTTTCTATAACCATAAAACACTATTATTGTTCTAAAGATAATAAACGTCTTAATTATGAAACTAATATATTAAAATATAATATTAATCACAATAAGAATTTAAATATTTATTTACAAAACTTAAATCTACATCAAGTCGTATACCAGCAACAGATCGAAAAGTGCAAATATTCACGTGGTATATATAGTAAATTAAATAAAATCTAATATAATAAAGAAACATCGATGATCTCTACTGAATTGGTCGAAACGTAAAGAAAACAGGAACGGGGGGAGATATGACAAAAATGTGCACAGTGGTAGTAATAATTATTTAAAAAAAACATATATTTTCTATTGTAATATGAAAAAAAAATGGAAGCGTCACGGTAACGATTAACACGAGCGTGGCGCTGTATGGGAGACGATACAAAACGACCGGTTTACCGTATTTGAACACAATTTTGACCGTATTTTAACGGTTATACTCATAAAATGTACCATCCTCCGACCGATAGTCAGTCATTGTCGTAGATTTGTAGAACTTTTTGGAAGAAGCGAAAGTCTCAACGTACAGCGCATGCTCGAGAATGCTAATCACCATATAGTACATGACGGGAAGTCGACGACTGCCCGATGCGGTACTGTGGCGGTCAAGTATTACGTAACTCAATTTTTGAAGACTCCCTACTTCTATGTCCCCTTTCCATGTACCCAAGTGATCATTTTAACTTTACATTTATTTTAATATCCTTATTAGTTTTGGTTTTAAAAAATATATTGCGTACAATACATTAGAAGGATATCCCTTAAAACACAAACAAAGCGGTTTCGAACTGAAGTGGAGATTTTGATTTAAAATGGAAAAAAAATGAACCTGCCCCTGTAACGCATTGTAACGTTTTGCAACAAGTCCTACCTCCCTCCCTCCCTCCTTCCCCCAAACTGCGTTACATAATACTTGATCACCCGCATGCAAGTTCCGTCGCGACGCCGGCCAAAGCTACTGGACAATAGTCCCCTATTTACTCTATTACTACGTTATCTTACTATATTTATTTATATATTACATACATAATACTATTTGGTTTTAACGTATATTATAATATATATGACTTTGTTATACATATATTATTAATAAGTTGACATTTCGTACAAACTATATTAAAATTCATAAATTTATATATTTTAAAACATATTTATATTTAAAAAATAAACTATTAGACATATAATTTAAAATAATAGTACTAAATAACCATTTTCTACGCTTTAATTTGTAAAAAATAATGCCTAGCCAATTTAACCCTTATGTAATAAGATATAATATACATAAGAACATATATATCTATCTGCGAGCTATCAAACTACACATACAAAAGGCTATAATTATATAATCTACATTTTTCAAGCATTTATAGTTTAGCTAAAGCTTACTTTGAATCATGCAATCACATCAACCCATACTTTACCAAAGTATTCATAAAAACTATTACAGTAGTATATATTATATGAAAATATTTATATATAAGAACATACCTTTGGAATGTTTGTCGTTTAACGTAATTGTCCCTCACGAATTCGACGATTTGTTTCTGAGTTTTACCGCTATACCTATAGAAATATAAAAAATATATATTATTGTTCTCGTATTAATTATTGTAAAAGTGGTGGCAGTGGGAAGGTGTTCGAGGCCACAATATCGATGACGAGAAACGAGAAAAGAGTCAAACTGCTTTTGACAATTATCATCTACCCTCCATTTTCTTTTCTAATTTTGTAACATTCAACCTTTAATTTTCAACATAGAAAAACATTCAACATACAAAATATTGTTCTATATAATTCTATTTCACCACCATGAAGCCTTATAAAGTTGCAAAGTTTGTCTGACTGAACGTCGGCCGCCGCCGAGGACCTACAGCTCCGAATCGAAATATATTTTTTGTATTGCATAGTTCATTCATTGGGGTTTATAGGTTATATAGTAAATCACGTTAACCGTGTCGATGTAACCTGGGGTCAAAGTTACCTGCCATTATATGAATATCATATAATGGCAGGGTGTTGAATTAAGCAATATTGAGGCCAGTCGTGGCGCAGGGTCACAAACTGTGACTGCAATATCGACTGGTCGTGGGTTCGATGCCCACTCGAGGAGATGAATTATTATTTGTTAATATTTTCATTTTCTTGCTCTGGTACCACGGCAAAAAAGCCCAGCATTAAGTTTCGCTAGGCCTCGAAAAATACGGCGAAAAGTAGGAAACGGAGTGTCTTAACTCTAGGTTCCCTCTGTCTACCCTGCTGTGTGCGGGATACAGCGTGAAGCTATTTTTTTTATATAAATATCATACTTATGTCGTACACATAATAATCGTGTAAATAAAAGTTAGTATTGTACATACCTAAATGAAGATCCTCTCGACATAACGCGTGTTTTGTGTCTGGGAATACGAGGCACACTGGAACATCTGAAGAAGCCGTGATTCTCCACGCATTTCTTCCAGAAGTTTTTGCATTCATTGCGACCTTCTAAGAAGAATTCTACAACGTCTCGATGATAGCCCTGTAACAACAAAATAATAAATATTTTTAAATATTTTTTTATGCTGTAAGCCCCACGAGATTCTCGAGCAGAGGAGAACTGGGGTAAAAAGATTCCCTTGCCAACGCACCGTCCAACTTTCGAGAGATTGCGTGTTGTCTGTCACCAGAGCCAGAAAATAATTCATTTTCCAAAGTGGGAATCGAACCAACGACCATCGCGCTTACAGTAAGACATTGACCCATAAAAAAAAACAATTTTAAATTAAAACTGAGAAATATATTATTATAGTTATTTCAACACTTGCAAAATGTTTAATTTATCTCTCAACTAATGGCCATTATACAGCTATAATAGCCATTACATGAAACATGGCACAAAAATATAATTCAAGAGGCAGACTTGCCACAGTGACCCATTTCGAGAGAATGATTATATTTTAATTATTTATATTTATTCGTTACTGTAGATAAAATTTCTGGGTTGACACCAGCGCCACCAAACATATAGCGTATGTCTTAAAAACTAGGCGGAAAGTAGGAAGCAGAGTGTCAAATCACTATTTTTCTCTATCTACCCTCCTTAGTTGGAAAAAACTAAAACTTTGCTGACACAAACTATAATAAAGAAAGATCAAAACACTCACATATCCCTCAGGATGTAGTTTAATCAGAAACTTTTTCCTCTTAAACGATATCTTCCTAATCTTCGCCCAGCTGAACGTGTTTATCTTGGTGAAGTGCTGGAACACGGCGATGCCCATGTGCGCTACTGCCAAGTTCAACGGCACACCCTCGTGGTCTTTCGCCGCGTGCATTTTTATACCTGAAATACGTTGGTATGTATGTTATTGAAAATCTTAAATACAATATCTTAAAAAAAATTGAAAGTATTTTATTTGGAAGATCTCAATTCAAATCTCGCTACTTTAAATTTTTTATACGTTTTTTGAAAAGAATTTTTCTTTTTTTAAGTGTAGAATAACACTAAAAAATGTTAAAAAAAAGTTGAATGTGTTTATTGAGATGTACAGCCTATATATATATTAAAGATTAATTAATAAAATGTTAAGTAATAAAATTCTTATATCGCATTTTTTCAAGAGAATTACAAATTATAGTCATTTAATAAAATATATTTAATCTCTATAGTAAGTAATATGATTAAGTAATTAAAGATTTATTAATAGGTTTTTGTCAAATTGATATAAAGTCTTTAATTGCTTATTTATTATGTTACTCATATAAGATAAGATATTAGAGGTTTAATAATAATAAATCATACGATTTATTTTTTTAATAATAGGGGATCGTTACTGCGATAAGCCAAAAATAAAATAAAACTGTCCTACAAATACAAAAAAAACTTGTGTTAAATACTTATTTTTAACACAAATAAAATAAAAACACCTTTGCTTTATATTATGCATATAGATTTAACTACAACTTAAATTAACGTTATGTTATAACCAGTTAGTATATACATAAAACTTCGAGTATTACAGACTAGTTTCATACATATATATTTATATATAGGTATGTATTATATAATAGCAACATTACCATATAGCTCGCATCTCCGCGCCGTCTCTAACAAATTCAGATCAGCCTCCGCCGGGCTCTGGCCTCTGCAAACAGATTTACATTAAATTATCATATTTTGTAAAATTCATAATTCCACGTTCACCCCTCTTAAGCCTCGTGGTTGTTGTAGTTTACAAAGTTTGTTTTTTACATTATCACACATACATTGGCTACTATTATAAAATTTTAAATCTTATATTCGAATATAATAATGTGAAGATATAAGAAATAATGCAAAGATTTCTACAATTTAAATATCTCATATTTTCTCATCATAAAAAAATGAAAATATCATATAAAAATATTAAACATACATGTGTTTTTTATGGTTTTCCATGATCCGCCGCTCTGACTCGTAATCTTGACCGGGGAAGAACTTGTACCCGCTGAGGTAGCTGTGGTCGGGGTAGTCTTCCGGTACAAAATCTCCACATTCCGCTAATAAAAGAAAAAAAACAATAATGAAGTCGATAAGTTGAAGCCGCCGTGGCACAGCGGCACAGCGTGTGAGCGTAAATGCGACGGTTGTGGATTCAACCCACTCAGGGAACTGAATCATTTATCATATATATATCATATATAATAACATTTTCATCTTATCGCTCTGGTAACAAGTGGCAGCGTTGAGTTCCGCCTATCAAAACAAAATAAACACGCAGTGTCCAGAAAATTCAGCAGCATGTGGGGGACGGAGTGTCTTAGCACTAGATAGGTACATAATGAAGCTAAAAAAATGATAATGGCACATTGCCATACAAATATGAGTGAAGGAAACAAGGAAAAACGGAAAGCCATACATTTTTCATAATTCACGTTCGGCAAGACACCGCTAGCTATCAAATGTAAGTGCTCTTGGCCAAGCTATTGTTTTGTCAAGAGATCAGCAATATTTCTCATATACAAACAAGCAAGAATTCTATCATGGAAATACTTATGTAAATTTCGCAAACGAATATCTTTTCTTTTAATCTAATATCTTTTTTTTTTTCATAAAATACATGTATTTTATATGATATGGGGAAATCAAAGGGAATTTAGTAATAAATTACATCAATCTCCACTTGTTTAGACTAAGAGAGAAAACTAAAGAATTAAAATATCAGGCCAGGATTATCAACATTTATTAAACATCATTACACCCCACTGGAACCGAACTCACAATCATCACATATACATAATAAGAAATTTCTATATGAAATATTTTATATCTATATCCATTAATCTATTCACATGGAAAATCTACTTATACATTTTAATAAGCGATGCATAAAAGGTTGAACTGTGAATAAAATTAATCTCCCATCATACCCAGTTAGTTGTAATTAATGATATTACATTGAATTGGAACGTGAAAAGCCAACATTTTTCCCGTTGAAAAGCATTTCCTATAAATAGTCTAATGGAGCATTGTCCCAGGAACGGCGAGCGATCGCAATCTGCATAATTGATGACTACCGCTAAAGGTCGGTTGAATGCGATTTTTTTATTTATCTCACGCCGTATCCCGCACATAGGGTAGGCAGAAGGAACCTAGGAACCTAATATGCAGACACTTCGTTCCATCCAATCTTTCTCCGAATTATCGAGGCATTGCGTGTTGAGTGGTGAAACTAAAAGCCACGCTTTGCCACAATACCAAAGCAAGGTAATGAAAATATTAAATATTTCAATCACCTGAATAGGCCTGTAAACCCGACTGGTTGTCGGGTTTACAGGCCTATTCGAGGTCGAGTGGGAATCGAACTCACAGTTCGATTCCCACTCGAGGTGTTGAAATGTTTACTTAAATTTATACTTCCATTTCATAGCTCTGGTGTCGAAGCGAAAAGCGGCGTTGAGTTCTGCCACTCAACACGCAATACCTCCAGAATTCGGCAGAAATTGGAGAATGGAATGTCTTAACACTAGATTCCCTCTGCCTACCCTGCTGTGTGCGGGAAACAGCGTGAAGCAATTTTTTTTTACCTGAATGGGAATCGAACCCACAACTATCGCGTTTACAATCACACCCTTGTAAATCATATGTTCGCAAATATAAACGCTGTCATCCTGTATCATACGATTTTGCCAAACATCAGCCTAAGCTGCAATGAACATCATATATATTATTATTTTGAACGTTTTGTAAATATATTTTCCTGTTTCTCTTATTATTTTCAATGAAAAAAATCATGAAGCATTGTTGTTATGCTTATTTGGAATTACACGAGAACTGATAGGTTTACATTGAATTTCAACCATATTTGGTAGTCAATATTTGTAGATTTATTTCAACGTTTCCTCTAAAAAAAAACAAAAAAAACGCGAAAATAGGCATAGTTCTAATAAGTAGTTGTTTGTTTATCAGTTATATTTATAAAAAAATAACTATGCTAAATAAAGCCTGATTTTGTTTCATTGGATTTTATTCGGATCCTGGAATCCAGAGCATTTCTACATTTCCCAGATTAGTTTAATACCAGAACAGTAACAAAAGGACAAGAGATAAGAAACGACAAAACAAAACAGGGGCGCACTCTCATAACACAAATTGTTAGCGTTGGCCAATGAGCGTCACGCGACATCATTACTGACGCGACCTCAAATCCTGGCCACGATTTACAACTTCCTGACGAGGACGACGGGAGACATTAGAGGATCGTTACTTGTGACCTTATGTGACCTTGTGTCTTACTAAATGCGAAATGTTAATTTTTCTTAGCTTTACACTGTATCCAGAACATAGCAGGGTCGCTGAGGGAACCTGGTAAAGACACTTTCCGCCAATTTCTTTCGTTTTTTCCCAAATCCATAAAAAATGCACATGACCCATCAGATTATAATAGATATTTTCATAAAATACGCAAAAAAAAATTCAATCCCTCAATTTTTAAATTAAAATTCTACTAGTCTTATAAAATATAAGATTAGGCCAAAGTTTTGTAGGGATTGTTTGAATAATTTGATAAAATTTTAACAGGGTCTCGATTTTACGAGCTGTCCTTTAAACTGAAACTCGAACAATTTTACATTGATATTTAACAAAAATACCCTTAGGCTTATTATAAATTATGGATTTAATTTTATAAGGAAACATCGTTTTTGTGTACTATTGGCACAAAAGAAAATAATATTAATGTAGAAAATAGTATTAATCAGTTTCACACTGTATAGGGATACAGTGTGAAACTGATTAATACAGCACACAGCAGCGTAGGCAAAGATAAACTAGTGTTAAAGCACTCCATTCCCCGCTTTCCGCCGATTTGTGGAGGCATTGCGTGTTGAGTGGCGGGAACTCAACATCGCGATTGGCCCTCACACCAGAGCGAAGAAATGAAAATATACATTTAAATAAACATTTAATTTCATCGATTGGGTTCCATCCCCATTGTGGGTTCTAACAACCAGTCGTGTTTACAGTCATACTTTGCGACCCTGCGCCACGACTAGCCTTATAATAATATATTCAAGCTTATTTCTTTATTTGTGTTTATTTAGGTTAGTACATATTTATGTATCATATTATATTATGGTTTTCCTTGTTGGTGGTAATAACGAAATAGAACCAAAAGCAGTGATTTTTTAAAATTTTGTATGTTTGTCTGTGCGTTTGTTACGCTAATCACAAAATCGACTTAACTGATTCAATTGCAGTTTTCAATAAATCAGCTTCACGCTGTATCCCGCACAGAGCAGGGTAGGCAGCGGGAACCTAGTGTTAAGAGACTCCGTTCCTCACTTTCTGCCGAATTCTGGAGGCATTGCGTGTTGAGTGACAGAACTCAACGCCGCGCTTAACCTCGACACCAGAGCGAAGAAATGGAAATATAAATTTAAGTAAATATTTCATCTCCTCGAGTGGGGATCGAACTCACATCCAGTCGGTTTTACAGTCACACCTCGTGCCTCAGTTTCGCCAGTTTTCAATATTGTATTATAAATAAAAAATAAACATTAATTAAAATTATACTATTATTAGAAAGCAAATGTAATGCATGAAGATAAGTAACTTAATAATTATTATGTCAAGCGGGCGAAGCCGCGAGCGAATCGCTAGTGCCATAATACAATTCAAAACGGATTCATCAATCAATACGTAGTGTCGCCTAGTTGGGGGGCCAACACTGTAACAAATCGTGCGTGTATCCCTTCAGTAGTGCTATTCTAATCTGTATCTGAACGTGGTCAATTGAATGACATTTAGTAATTAGACTATCTGTTTAACGCTCAAATAAGTTTAATTCCAGCTGCTGTTGTTTCTTAATCGTAATTTTTTTATTATCTATCGTCTTTCCATGCACCCTTGAAATATAAGAATATATACAGAAAACTTAATATATACGTTTTAGGAGGCAGGGTAGGCAGAGGAACTTAGTGTTAAAATACACTTCCTTTCTCTAGTTTCCCCCAAATTTTGGAGGCATTGCGTGTTGAGTGGCGGTAAATTCAACGCCGCGCTTTGCCTCAATACCAAAAAAGTGCTGTTTCGCCCAAACTAGCGAGGAAGGAAAAATATTTAATTTTTCATTTCCTCTAGTAGAAATTGAACCCTCAACCGTCGTGTTTACAGCCACACGCTTGTCCCCTGCGCCACGACTGGCTTAAAAAAATATTGTGTTTCACTATTTATAAAAAATATTTTATATTTGGAATGCAAGTGGCATTACCAACGGATATCAAAATAAATAAACATTTACATATTCCTTCATTGTGCTACTACGACGATTTATATACAGACAGACATTATTAATGTATATTTCCCCCTTAAAAATATTTAAATGTATGTTAAATTTCGAATAATTATAGATAAAAATATACTAAAAAAATTAGAGGTCGTCGTGGTGCAGGGGCACAAGGGTGTGACTGAAACGCGACGGTTGTGGGTTCGGAAGGCAAAAGAGCGGCGTTGAGTTCCGCCACTTAACACGTAATGCCTCGAAACAATCGGCAGACAGTGGGGAACGGAGTGTCTTATCATTATGTTCCCTCCGCCTACCCTGCTGTGTGCGGGATACAGCGTGAAGCTGATTTATTTATTTTTTTAATTTCCGTTAGTAACTACTAATAAACAACCAATACAATCATTATCCTAAATCACAAGGACGAAGTTCGGGATAGCGTTTAGAATACAAACAAAAACAACAACTTTAACCATACCCAAAGTTTGTTTATAAGAAAAGTTCAAGATGGCTTGTTTAAGTTGGCTGGGCTGTTCAACTACTGTGGGACAACAAACGACCTCTATTGTAGTACACGTATACGTATAAGCCAGTGAAATAGTGTCTACGCGTTCAATTTATCCGCATAATAGCTTACCCTCGGCGAAAATCCCATATGAATACTTTTTGCTTTTATAAACCGTTTCTAGCACAGCCATTCTTAGAATATGGCGAAGTAACAGGTATATTGTACTGAAATAAGTGCTGCTTGTGTTTTTTTTTATTTTTCATATAATAAACTACATAACAATGGTAAAACATAATGATCCTCGCTCTGGTAACAAAGCGCGGGGTTCAATACCGCCACGCAATACGTAATGTCTCGAAAATTGGGCAGAAAAGAAGAATCGACTTAACACTAATTTTGTTCTGTCCACCCTGTCCTATACAGAACGGTAAGCACAGTCTGGATACAGCGTAAAGCTAAATAAATTACAAAATCACTTAAAAATCACACAAAACCAATAAAAAAAACGTTGGACAGCAGAATATTGCACTTTATGTTATGAAACTGAGGAAAATATATTTTTTTAATGTATCGGTTTCTGTAACCGGGAATCCAACCCACAACCATCACATGTTCAAATGTTCTAAACAACTTCGCCTATCACTGGCTTATTTTCTTTTTAATAGGCAAAGTTCGACTACGGCGTCTAAACTTAGAACGAAAATGTAATCGGTGTGTACAAACTTCTATCTCGGTGTATATTTTCTTCGTTTATTCACAGAAAAAAATATATAAACGCTACTTGATGTGTTTTGGTTGTGTTTAGGAACTTTAAAAATATTGCAGGAACGTAGGGTAAATACTTAAACATATTAGTCTTGATCTAGATTTTTTTTAAATTAATGGAACGACTGAGGATCACAAAATTATTCGCGCATTAAATGTTGTTACAGACTCCAAGCCTACTATTAATTTTCTTTTATACTTGTAAAAATTCAACATATTTACTTTGTTCGGTATTATATATTTCTAATTTTAGCCCAAATCACCCGTCCTAAATCCATATAAAAAGAATCATCAAAACAAAATTTGCAAAAAAGAAACATGTTTTACATGTTTAGTCTGATTTTAAGAGCTGGGTCACTGAGATGAAGAAATACACAAAACAAAAAAAAAAAAAACCACCTCACCTTGCACTATATAACTGGCTATCAAAGCGGCCGTGTTCTCGTTGCACTGTATGCATCCTTGCGCCAGATCCCTCTTCACTTGCAGGCAGAACAAGTACCTGGTGAACTCCTCCTCGAGGCGCGCCGGGTCCGGAGTGTAGAACTTCACGCAAAACCTCAAGGTAGGCTCCAACATGGAGAGCCCGAGTTGCCTGCACATCGGCTTTTCCACGTCCAGCCAATACTATAGTAGAAATTGATATATTAATAATTAATTATTATTATTATTAATTTTTTATTATAAAATAATACTAAAAATATATTTTTAACATTTTTAAAATATTATTCCACACTACAGTCAGAATAACATTATCAAACGTACAATTTTTTTATGGCTTGTTACCCTGTAGATATACCCAGTACATTCATAATATATCAGATAAAGTATAAAAGCTAAAATATAAACAATAGATTTTCCACATAAACATTTTAAGTTTCATTTCCTCTCTCTGGTAACGAGACAAAGTGCGACGTTGAGTTAAGCCACTTAGCACGCAATGTCTGCAGAATTCGGTAAAGCAGGGAACGGAAGTGTCTTAACGGGAACAGAGTGTCTGAATACTCGGTTCCCAGGTTCTGCCAACACTGCTATTTGCCAGGACACAGCGTAAAGCTTGAAAATAAAATATTTTTCGATGGTATAAACGGACCATAAACGCACGACATTTTTTACGGCTATAAGAAATTGCAGAATGCAAATTATATATTAACATTTGTTAACTATTAAACCTATATAATATAAAATAAATAGAAATGAATAGGGCAGGCCAGTCGTGTCGCAGAAGCACATATAAATGAAAAGTGTGACAATAAATGTGACAAGTTGTGGGTTCGATTTCCATTCAAAAAAATAAAATATTTAATATTTTCATTTTCTTCGCTCTGGTGTCGGAGGCAAAGTCGTTGAATTCCGCCACTCAACACACAACGCCTCCAGAAAGCGGCGGAAAATGGGAAACGGAGTGTCTTAACACTAAGTAACCCTCTGCATACTCTATTGTCTATGGGATACGACGAGACGGTAAAACAAATAAATGAATGTACCTTAGTTCCATTGGCATCCTGATATTCAAGTCCGAAGTAATCCGCTTCTAGAAGATGCAACTGCCTACAGACTTGGTCAAACAGCACACGCCCTAGTGCCTTGGACTGTAACAAAATAAAATCTTATTAGGCACTTTTAACTTTTAGGGTTCCATATCACAAAAGTAAAAACCCTTTACCGGAACACAGAGAAAAATATTAAGCTTATAAAGTTAACGCAATCAAATAATAATAATAAAGAAATAAATTGGAAATGTACATTTTAATATTAATACTATTATAAACTTATAATAGTACTTGAGGCCAGTCGTGGCGCAGGGACACAAAGTGTGACTGTAAAATTAACTGGGTAAGTGTAGGTGGAAATTAAATATTTATTTAAATTAATATTTTCATTTCTTCGCTCTGGTGTCGAGGCATAGCGCGGCGTTGAATTCCGCCACTTGACGCGCAATGCCTCCAGAAATCGGCAAAAAAATTGGTGAACGTAGTGTCTATCTGTGTCTGGATACAACGTGAAACTGATTACTCAACTTTCATAAGTTGTAATTTCCCTGTAACTCGGTGGGCGAGTCCGATTCGCAACTGACTAGTTTTTATTTTATTTGAAAAAAATATATACGTGAACTAAAATTTACATTTTTTAGCAAGAAATAGAAGGCTATTATTATTCGGCCAAAGTAAACATTTTTCCGCAATCTGGTTAGACAAATTGGAATGTCGGCGTCAGCTATCTACTAATTAAAAATCGGTATGCAGTTATGGATGAACACTTGACTGACATCGATTAATACAATAACACAACCACAATAAAAAATCATATATGTATTTTTAAATATCTGATTTTCCTTATTTCAATTTTAAAGAAATATAGTAATATCGCGGCCGTCGTGCCGCAGACTGTAGCAGTAGTGGATTCGATCCCTACTCGAGGAAATGAATTTATATTTCTTAATATTTTCATTTCTTCGCTCTGGTACCAAGACTAAATACCAACTTATTTACGTTGTTAGCATCTCTTTAGAGAGATTCTTACAAATTTCCGCTACCCAAAGATAATCAATCACTAAGAATTATCGTCTGGCAAGAGAGAATGCTTTTTATTAAATGTTTTAACATTTTTAAAGTGTAATTATTTAATAACATAAATAAGTTGTAACAAGCGTATAAAAATTTCGACGTAGCTTGATGAGAACGTATGTCTTAGTGGTCAGAGCACCTGGACGGTTTCCAGGAGGCACGGGTTCGAGTCTCGCTAGGTTCAAATTTTTATACGTTTTCTAAATAAATATTTTTCTTTTCTAAGTGTGGACTAACACTTTAAAAATGTTAAAAATATATTATATACATCTTATAAATATTTTTTTATATTGTCATTGCATAGAGCTATACATAAAACCCCTTACGAAGTTATATGATAGCTATATCGAATAACGATTATTACAATTGTATATCACAAAAATATATACGAATAATAGAAGCTTATCTGTCAGATGAAAACAATAGCACACTAATATACCAATCGCAATTAAAAAAAATAACAAAACCATAAATAAATACTTGACCTTCCCTATTATAGAATATCATGTACACATTCATCAAGAGTACTAGATAAAATAAAAATCAAATCAGCTTCACGTTTTATCCAGCACACAGCAGGGAACCTGGTGTTAAGAGACTCACTCCGTTGCCCACTTTCTGCCGAATTTTGGAGGCTTTGCGTGTTGAGTGGCAGAACTCAACGCTGCGCTTAACTTCGACACCAGAACGAAGAAATGGAAATATAAATTTAAGTAAATATTTCATCTCCTCGAGTGGGGATCGAACCCACAACCAGTCGATTTTACAGTCACACCTCGTGCCGCTGCGCCACGACTGGCCTCTAAGAGTACTAGATAAAAATCCAAATTGAAACATAATATTTGGTAGCAGCTGCCTCGATATTGATTCGGACGGGATTCAAAATAAGTTGTAGGTTGTATAGGAGCCAGTGTCGCTCGTCTCTCTCTAGAGACGTTATTAGAACACGACGTAAACTTATAACTCTACGACTAAGGTGTAAGTTAGACGTAATAGAATCTTCTACAAAAGCTAACGCTATCAGCGAGAATGTCATTTACTTTGTTTCATGACACAAACTGTGAAGACGAAGAAAAAGTAGAGTAGCAAACTTGGTTAATGAAATGAATTAAATTTCTAAAAAAATAAAAATAAAATAAATCAGCTTCACGCTGTATCCCGCACACAGAAGGGTAGGCAGAGGGAACCTAGTGTTAAGACACTCCGTTCCCCACTTTCTGCCGAATTCTAGAGGCATTGCGTATTGAGTGGCAGAACTCAACGCTGCGCTTAAACTCGACACCAGAGCGAAGAAATGGGAATATAAATTTAAGTAAATATTTCATCTCCTCGAGTGGGGATCGAACCCACAACCAGTCGGTTTTATAGTCACACTTCGTGCGCTGCGCCACGACTGGCCTCACGCCTGGACTGGATTAAATTTCTAGAAATATACATTATATATTTTTTTTTTTGCATTTTTATATAAAATTGTAGCACACACGCGAGATTGCATTTCGTATCATGATTAGATCTTCACATTTTACAATTTTAACATATTATTACATACGCTCACCGAAGCGGGAAAACGAAAATAATTCCCCCGAGTCGGGAACAAACCTATAACCATCACGTTCACAGTCCCACTGCGACACAGTGGCCTCTATATACACACCTACAACCAATATTAATTATTATGCCTGTCATCTCTTTGCGACATCACTCATCCATTACATATTAGGTTCCCACGTGACATTGTCTTTATACGTCCTTTAGAACAAATTGTTATCCTTTACTGGGTGTGACGCGAGCGTCTACAAGCTAGATCGGAATTTCATATTACTTTCAGTACTTTATTGCTAAATTTCAGCCTGCGTACATCACAGGGGTATACGATTACAGGAGTTACGAGTATAAAATATATAGAAGAAGTCCAGAATTAATTAATCGCATTTGCTGTAGAAAAATATATTTAAAGATCTTATAGCGCTATATATGTATGTACTTGTCCATTTTTAGGATTCCGATAATGAAAAAACGGAACACATATAGGATCATTTTGTTGTCCGTCTGTCTTTCTGTCAAGACCTTTTCAAGATTTATCTCGAGATTGCGTGAAGGTATCAAGCGGAATTTAATGTGAAATATTCTAGACCACAGTCCATCGTAAATCAAGCTTCGTCAACGCAATCAAAATATACGAGCATTTATACATCAGTGTTATTGCATTTTGTATAAGATTCACCGCGTAATCAAGAGTTATAGAGTACCTCCTGTGGATGTACAATTTTAAAATTTTTTAGGAAGTGAAAACTTGCAGTACAAATAAAGAAAAAATCAAAAAAAGTAAAAACTTGTAGATATTTCATAGAAAACAAAAATTACAAAGTTATTGTTGTATTAATTGTAATTCATTTAATATAAAATGAATGTATATGCCCGAAAATTTAGATTTGTAAAATTTTATGTAATATCCATTGGCATACAACCATGAAATCAGTACGGAGCCCTCAGTATATAGAGTAAACCCGACTCGCACTTACCCAGTTTTATTTTATTAAATTATTTAATAATGTAGCAGACTCATCTTCATATAACGCAATCAGGCGTCCTCAAATCAATTAGATAACTCGTGAGTTATTTAATCGAATAATCTCCGCTCATATTCGATTACGTCGCTGAGCTAATCCTGCCTGCCTGTATCCACGATATTAACACTGCATTCGTATCGATAACGAGCGACCAAATGACCGGTGGAGCGTACACGAAGGGGACGCGTCATATAAATAAAGTCGTTAAAAGTAAATTGGTGAAAGGAAGACTGATGTTATATTATATTCATGGTCTTTTTATTCAGATGATACGAGACTCAGAATGTCTTTGGATTGACGGTTTAACATAAGGTTAGATATCTAAATTGTTTTTTATCAGCTTCACGGTGTATCCCGCACACAGCAGGGTAGGCAGAGGGAACTTAGTGTAAGAAACTCCGTTCCCCACTTTCTGCCGAATTCTGGAGGCATTGCGTGTTAAGTGGCAGAACTCAACGCCGCGCTTTGCATCGACACCAGAACGAAGAAATGGAGCGCCACGACTGGCAATAAACTAAATATCACCTTTAATGTCAATAACATGGAGGCCAATCGTAGCCCAGGAGCACATGCGTTAACTGAAAACGCGGCAGGGTTGAGGGTTCAATTCCCACTCGAAGAAATTAAATCTTTCATGTTTTCAAGAAATGAAATCGCTCGCACGCTCTGATGTCGAGGCACGCGGCGTTGAGTTCTGTCACTCAACACGCAATGCCTCCAGGATTCTGTTATGAGCGAGATACAGCGTGAAGCTAAAAAAATGTCAATAAGACCTACTGAACATGTTATGTTTTCAGGTTCAAAATATAGCAGTTATGTACGAGCACTTTTTGCGTACGTTTACGTAAAAAGTACTCGTACATAACTACTATATTTTGAACTACAACATTTATTAAAGCATATAAGGTATATCATTCAGCATTATAACGATACTCTTGTATTTCATTCGCGAAAATACTTAACCTAAATAAACAATTCAGAAAAATTAATAGCTTGTGGCGCAAATGCAATTATGAAAAAAAAGATAATTACAGATAAATAATAAAAACAATATAGTTTTCTGAATTCTAACCATGCAACATATTTGAAGGTATATATTTTTTTGAGAAAACCACATATCCACCATGACTACGAGTCCCTACCACGACACGATGCCTTAGCATTTGAATAATTGATCAAGAATTTGCCACAAGATTCACTTAGGCAAAATAGGTACATTTTCACAAAATCTGCAGTAAAATTGCAAGGCCCACATTTTGATGTAAAGTTGCGGTTCCTTTTTAGAACATAAAAGCTGAATTAAGTGATGGTAAGCAATTAGGCCGTCCCGGTTTATTTTAACCCCGGGTTATTTACGTAGAGGCTTCTCTTTGACGTCAAAAAGGTGACACTCGACCAAGGCGAACCACTCCTTAAATAGATATTATCGCTTGCATTTTACAACCCCAGTGTCGAGAAAAATGATTAACGCGATAACGAGGGCGCACTCCTCTTGATTTTTTTCCCCATCATCTATATTTAAATGAGATAGTTACGTCTTTGAAACTTTATACGCATGAGAGCATTTTTGCAAGCAAAAAATTGTTAGAGCTATGTGTTCTATTTTCCAATTTAAAGTAACATCACTAGGTGTAGAAATAGAACGTTGCACCTTGATTATTAAATAGGACATTAGCTAGAATATATAAGACTATAATAACCGAAATCTGCCGAAACTAGGAATTAGTTTTAAAGGCCTGAAAGGTCTGAAACCAGGATTTATAGCCAGGACTAATCTCTTTGAGCCGATGGATTCTACTCTTAATAATGTTACAAATTTTACGCCATGAAATATCGGACAAATCTTTTAAGAAATTATATTATCTCTATATATAATAAGACAGTAAAAATATTTTGTCTGTACATTTAGTAATTTTGACTGAAATGGATAGAGGGACACTTAAAAAGAATAATAGAAAGCAAAAAGATTTTTTTTTTAATTTCTTGTCTGTCTGTCTGTCTGTCGACATATTTTTGTCCACATTTTTCTCTGAAAGTACTGAACCGATTTACTTATAAATTTCACCAATTGTTTGTTTTAACTCAATTTAACTACTAAAGTTTAGTTCATCAAAATCGGTTCATTAAAAAAAAAGAAGAAGTCGTAATTAATTCAACACAGAGATAAAGAACGATCTTGAAAGAAATATTAAGTAAATACAAAGATTTTTTGATTGGTTCGTTCATATAATACATGTAACTAATTTAAAAACTGTACAGGAGTTAATATGCAATTATTACAGTTATTTTACAAAGAATATTATGAATCCTTCAAATCAATAATTTAACATCTAAGGTTGTTTCTGAATGAGTAAATTAAATTATTCACTGACATCAGCACATTTAACAGAGTATATTATATAGGTAAAAAGAACATAAAGTTACAAAAATATATACATATAATAAATAATTAGCTTTATGTATATTTTATAAATATCAAATATCAACAATGGTCGTAATTTTTTATTTAAAACAATCAAAAATTCTTTGACGATAATGTCGTAAAAAAATCATATTAGAATTTTTAATTCTTATTAAATCAATAATCATGTATTTTAAGCGGGCGAAGCCGAGCCGCTAGTTGTATATAATTGTATTAATATAGGTAAATCATAGGCTATTTATTTTTCACTTTAAACAATCGACATTTATAACGGAAACCTCTACATTAACTTAAAAATAAAATTATTTTATAAAATTAGAATCCCCAAAAAGGACCTAAACCTCAATTAAACAAAGACAAAACTAATAAAGTTGCCCAAACTGCAGCCCACAAAGTTGACCGAGTGACACATCAGAGGACACAATAGAGCCAGCCATAGAGGCAATCAGAACTGCCGACTAAGCCTTTTTCTTGATAAGTTCTGGCCGACCGCCAGCTGTGTCTGATAAGGGTTGGTGCAGACGCAACGGTTTTTCCAATAGTCTGCTCGCGCCGGATCAATCTTTGCAGAGATTTTGTTTGTTTCAATATTGCCCTGAGCTCGTTTGGGTGAACTTAGTTTCTTTTATTTATTTAAATAAATAAAAGATTATTTTAGAGCGAAGAAATGAAAATATTCAATACTGCACTGAGTTCTTCTGGGTGAGCTTAGTTTCAATTTTATATTTAAAGTATTAGATGTTATTAGTTGACATATTGAGGTTAAGCGCGGCGTTGAGTTCTGCCACTCAACACACAATGCCTCCAAAATTAGCAGAAGGAGGAGAACGGAGTGTCTTAACACTAGGTTCCCTCTGCCTACCCTGCTGTGTGCGGGATACAGCATGAAGCTGATTTATATCAACTATTTTGAATTCTGGAGGCATTGCGTGTTGAGTGGCAGAACTCAACGCCGCGCTTAACTCCGACATCAGAGCGAAGAAATGGAAATATAAATAAATATTTCACCTCATCGATTGGGAACGAATCCACAACCAGTCGGTTTTACAGTCACACCTCTGGCCGCTGCGGCACGACTGGCCTCAATCAAATAGTTGATATAAATGTATACAGATTTTTCTAAACACGATATATAACAAGATATTTCTAAACAAAAGTATAAAAAATTTACAGCATTGTATTAAGTAGTAATAAATTAAACTGATTAAAATTCTCAACTCCTCTCGAAACGTTAAGTGCCCTTACTAGTTAGTATATCGACTGTCCGATTTCCACTGCCCACTTTAAACACTTCAGCTGCATTGCGGAATTAGCTTATTTTATACTATTTCTGTGTAATATGTATATTTATTATAAATATAAATTTCATATTATTAAACAAATGTCAGGATAGGATATAATTATTGAGCAACTTTTAAATTTAACTGTAAAGTAAGAGGATTTTAATTTCTCTATCTAAAGAATACACAATAATAAAAATATTGAAAACTAGTATATTAAGTGGATTGATTATATTTTTCTAACTTGACTTCCTTTTTTAGAGGTTTTTGATTGCGGTGCTGAGTTTCGCCACTAAGCACGCAATGTCTCGGGAATTTGGCGGAAAGTATTCTAATGGGAAAAGGAGTCTCAAATATCCCAGGCTCCCTCTCCCTGGAAAATTAAGGATTATGTGCAGAATACGGCATAAATCTACGAAACTTTACTTTTTTCGCCGGCTTTTGTCAGCAGAACTGCCATCTTAGCCGATGACTTAAGTTAATTTGATAATTAAAAAATGCTTGCAAATTATTATTAATATTTTGTATTTGATAAAATCAACTTGCTTTCGTTTTTTTGTTAATCAAGCAATGTCTTGTAAAAACATCACAATACTTAAACAGGATATTATGTGAATTAATAAGTAGCATTACAAAATAACGTCGGTTTCTACTTCGCCAAATTAGGAAATCAAGAAAGCAAAACATATTATTCCAGACATTCTAAACAGGCTTCAAACATAAATTAAAATATTATTTGCTACTACTGCTACCACTGTTTTCTTAAGTGAAGGAAACCTCGAAAAACAAAGTATTAAAAGAAAATTGTTTACTATTCAAACTTTGGTTAGTATACATATAGAAAACTAGCTGTTACCTCGACTTTATTATAAATATTAAATATTTAATTCCCTCGAATGGAAATCGAACCCACAATCTGTAGCGTTTACACACGCGATATTTACACGCTTGGGCCTTTGCGCCACGACTGGCTGACTCAAAAAAATCACACCTTAATATCCAAAATTATAACTTAACTAGTATATTATAATTTAATGTAGTATCCGTCTCTACCACCTATCGTACTAAAAAAACATTATCACGTTGCATCAAGCATAATCACCTAAATCTACTAACGTGCATTTTACTAGCGTACATTGTACGATAGTAAAATGTACGCTACCTGCACATACATTAGAGGACTTCCAAATCCGTTCCAGACTAAGTATGGCCAAAGACCATAAACCTGGTTGAATATTAATGACGGAACTCAACGCCGCGATTTTGCCTCGACACCAGAGCGAAGAAATGAAAATATTAAAGATTTCATTTCTTCGATTGGGAATAGAAACCACAATTTGTCAGGTTCGCAGTCACAGGCTTGTGCATTTGCGTCACGACTGGCCTCAAAAAAAATCACACCTTAATATCCAAAATTATAACTCAACTAGCGAATAATAATATGATGGGAAATATTACAGTTTAATGTAATATACATCCCTAGTACCTATAATACTAAAAAAATATTATCATTTTACGTCATGCACTATCACCTAAATTTACTAAAGTACAAATGTACGTTAGTAGATTTTCTTTACTTATTTTACGCTAGTAAAATTACTAGCGTACATTGTACGATAGTAAAATGTACGCTACTAAAGTGCTACCTTAGTAGCGTGATCCAACCTGCACATACATTAGAGGATTCCAAAGTCCCTTCCAGACTAAGTATGGCCAAAGACCATAAACCTGGTTGAATATTGAACACGAGTTACGACACGCCTTGGCACTATCACCATGCAATTATGTTCAGTTTCCCCTACAAACGTTTTTGTTTGACAATTTTGAGACACGATGCTAATTGAATTGCTTCTATGAATATTAATGTCTGACTGATTGGTGTTTCATGGAGGGTGCAGTTTGTAACCGTATTAAAATTTTACACCTTAAATTTAGGCATTACTGAAACACGAATAAGCTTTCAAAAGAAGAGAAGAAACATGTAGCAACTTTTCGGCGACAGGTATCATTATAGAGACTCACTAACTGGGCTTGTTGCGTAATATTTCTGTCTTTTTTAGCTTCACGCTGTATCAAGGAGGTAGGATGGTAGGCAGAGGAAGCCTAGTATTTCCCGACTTCCCGCCGAATTTGAAAGGTGAAATCGAATTCAACCTGTCGCGTTTTCAATTACACTGGCTGGCTTCTTCTATAACTTGCGTAACATAAGCACACAATTTTTCCTATCTATATGGAGGTACTATCCAAATACCTATTTCTTCATATTAAATTAAAAAATAAATAAAACATATTAAACTAACAGTTACTTTATTAATTGCAGTTTGTAACACGAGGTCACGAACCTCCTTGCTCACTAAAGTATGGAAGTTCACATAAATTAATTATACTATCATAAACTAAACTTAACTTATGTAAACGTAACGTTTATTTCGTAACAAGAATATTATGTAATTAAATTATTCAAATAATTCAATTTCCTAATAGCAAGAGTAAATTACTCTTTAATGAGAATTTAGTAAGAAATATTGCTTGAAGATGAGAAAACGGTTTAACTCATAAATTTCCCTCTTAATGCAAGTTACTATAAAATTTAATAAAATATGTTTTGTCCGGATACCTCCGTTGGACCTGTTTACCTCCGTTTGGGGACCAAATTCAAGACGACAGTGTAGGTTGTTTAGCGAGATAAAACCGTATCGGCGTCCATGACATCACTCAGGTGTTCACCTCACTCGCCCACAATGCAATCGTAATCATAATATTTACTCGCAACCTAATTCATATATAACAACGCCAAACATTTTAGCATATTGTGATATTATTAAAAATATTTAAAGCACTAAATAAATAATAAAGTATGTTAACATTTCATACTGAATTGCTCTCAGAATGATAAGCATTTCTAACTCGGTATTAACTAAGCTACGTACAATATTACTGCATATATTTTTTGTATTCAAATTTATAAACTGTTATATTTTTTTCAGCTATACTATCCTCCCTACTGAACATAGCAGGGTAGGTAGAGGGAACCTAAGAACTTAGTGTTAAAACATTCCATTAAAACACTTGTTCCCCGCTTTCCGCCGAATTGCAAGGCATTGCGTGTTGAATGGCGGATCTCAACGTCGCGGCGTCAACACATATTTATAAACAAATACCTAAATATTTTTTTTAAAAACCATAACAATCGATAAGTATATTCGATATAAAAGTGAAAAAATATCAAATAATCTGACACAATCTCCTAGCATCTACAAAGATCTATTACCACCAACGCGTCGATATGAGGCGGTTCAATGATTTGGGAGCGCGGCACGGCACCGCGTCTACCGAGTCCTTCTGGGGTTAAAAGCTTCGCCCTATTTTAGTCCGACGTACATACATCTCGAATACCTACTTCACTATATATGTAGTAGTAGTAGTAGTATGAAGTACGTACATAAAAAGTCCATAAACCTACATATTGCTGTTAGGTGATTTGACACCTAAACAAAGGCTAGACTGGTATTTTCTGATTTTCCAGGGAAAATGAAAGATTTATTTCTTTTTCATTTATTTCTTTCTTCATGTTGGTAAATCGAATGGATTTCTTTCTTTACATTTACTATTTTATTATATTTGCAGAGCCTTTGTATATCGCTAACATCACCGTGAATGAGAAAAAACTTTTTCTTAATATTTAAAACACTTTGAATGACATATAACACTGAATGACTGTGGGTTCGATTCCCACACTAGGGAATGAAATCCATACCTATATTATAAATTCGAAAGTAACTCTGTCTGTCTGTCTGTCTGTCTGTCTGTGCCGCAATCAGGGCCAAACCGCTAATTCAATTGTAATAAAATACTTATACAGAGATACTTGAGGGTCTTCGGATGAACATAGGTTACTTTTTTTTCTCATATTTGTAATATTGTCGATATATACTAATATATTAAAATATTTTTCAATTTGACAGGCAATTTATTCCGCCATGTTAATAACAACCGACCGTTGCTAAGCAACGGTTTGCAAAGTTTATTTGTTGTTATAAGCAAACGTCACCCAAAATGAGCTTAACGCATACATGGCGTGCGCCGACTCAACCT
>JAATLQ010024370.1:7223-81222 GCA_013421005.1 Heliconius erato x Heliconius himera
TTTTAATCGGCTCACACAAAGTTAAAACCAGATACACGCTTTATCCCGCCTTTTGCAGGCCAACTTAGTGTTAAGATATTGCGTGTAATGTGTTACTGATGTGCGAACTGAAAATATTGTTAAACGAAATGAAAATATTATTAAATTATAAATCAATCCTCCAAGTGGGGATCGGACCCACACCACTGGCGTTACAGCCACAACTTTGTGCCCCTGTGCCGCGACGGCCTTTAACAAAGAAGAGATGAGAAGCGTCAGCGCTCCTTTTACGGAAACAGCATATAAAGTAAAATATTTTAAAGAAATTAAGCAATATACATCAACAGTGAAGACGTAGGTTTTTTATATATCTATATTTCGTGTGATGTGTGCGGTTACGCATAGATACCAATAACGTAAACATACTACAACAAAAAATACTACTAAAATCTTAGAACTTTGAACTTTGCCGCCATTATCTACGACTCGATTTCGGAATGAAGCGTATGCGGCGGTTTCCCTTTGATAGGTTTATGTGTGCGTGCGTCGTTCCCGACAAATTATATTTTATTTTACAACGATAATTTTATTATTTATTTTGTTTGAAAACATAACTTTTTTATTATTGGGTTTTTTATAGAGTAGTTAAAACTGTGGTTTTATTTAAAGTGGTGCTGACAACAAAACTTTGTATAATTGAGCATATTTAATATTTATAGTATTTTTTTGGTTAATTAATACTAAGTTATTACAACACTTGCTAAGGAAGCATAATTTAGGCAATTTTTAATTCTTATACCTTTTGAAAAAATACCAATATTCTTACAGTTAATAAATTATTTTTTCAAATTAAAGATAGTCTATGTTTTTCATTATAATGACGGAAAATATTCTAAATATTCAAAATTACACTATAATACCAAATAGTATTGACATTGTAGTGTTGATAGTAATTGAAAATAGTTATACTACAGGAGGATACCTTCATATGCACTGTTTAAACCTGTTTCTTATGATATAATGTAGAATAATATATTCTATAGAGGAATTACACATTATTTTTATTCTTTAACTATAACACGTAAATACATTTTTTATAGGTTACTTTGTACTAAGATGGCCATGCCATCAACTCCGAAAAATATACCTACTTTATTATTTTTGTTAATGTCACCAACGTTGACGTTTAAAATAATTATTATGGTAGACTAAACAACTATTAATTGTACTTCTTTTTTCAGCTTCACGTTGTATCCCGCACGCAGCAGGGTAGGCAGAGGGAACCTAGTGTTAAGACACTACTTCCTGTTTCCTACTTTACGCGGAATTCTGTAGGCATTGCGTGCTGAGTAGTGAAACTCAACGCCGCACTTTGCCTCGACACCAGAGCGATGAAATGGAAATATAAATTTAAATAAATATTTAATTTCCTCAAGTGGGAATAGAACCCACAACCAGTTTATGCTTTGTGCCCCTGTGCCACGAACGGCCTCAATTTACTTTCTTCTTTTAAATTGTGGTTAAATACAATAATCGTAATTTAATTATGTCAAATTTTTATTAACCGACTTCTTAAAAGAGGAGGTCATCAATTCGACTGTATTTTTTATCCTTGTTACCTCAGAACTTTTGACTGTGTGAACCGATTTTGATGATTCTTTTTTTATTTGGAAGCTAGTACATTCCATGTAGTCCTATTTTAATTAAATTTTAATTTAGTTCATTTCCGACAATGGTATCTATGAATAAATCATATAAATCTCAAATTTACATTATGTATGTGCGCGACAAATGGACTAATATCTCAATATCAACTCAACCGATTTTAATGATTCTTTTTTTATTAGAAAGGGTACACATAAAGGGTAGTTTGGTTAAAGTTTGGTTAAGTTCAGAGTATGAAATCCGATTGAAATTGAATAAGTCGATTTTTTTAATAAAAAAATATAATTATGTTATTTTTTCTGGTAAAATTTCTTTGTACTCTATAATAAAAACTATTCTATAAGTTGCATTAGATTTTGAACTATTACCATGCTAAAAATAAATTAATTTCATGCAGTAGTTATCGGTATTTTAAGTAATTTACATTTTTCAGTTTTTATTTTTTTTTAAATAAAACTATAATGAAATTCGGAATGAAACCCAAAAAAAATGTACCTTGGGACCCTAGGCTAATACCATGCAAAAATTCATCAATTTCTGTCTAGTAGTTTTTGCGTGATTGACGAACAAACAAACAGACAGACAGACAGACAGACAGACAGACAGACAGACAGACAGACAGACAGACAGACAAGAATTCTGTTGAGTGGTTTTTTAGGTTCTATAATCGACATATAAACCGACCTCATTTTTATTTTTTTTGTATCTTTCATGTACAGAATTGACTTTTCTATCCTTTTATTATATATAGAGAAGAGATTAGATCCATAAATTACTTTAGAGCTCAAAGATTCTTCGTTATTTATATTACACTACGTTATTTATATTATGATATGTATAATCAAATATCAATTTCACAATAAACACTTATAATACGTAGCAATATTGATACAAAACGACATAATATTGTCGGACGAACTAACAAATCAGACACCAAATCAAGCTTTTATAATTATTTTATTTCCTCTTGTTATACACAGTTTGATTGTATTTATATATATGCAATACTTTTATATACATAATACTTATTCTAATATCAAGTTGTCTCGACAATATCTTAGAACGTAATGAACACGAGTGCCTTGTCGTTTGTACTTTTATTGGAAATGCACCGGAAAAGACCTAGCACACTAGCGCCACTCAATACTATCGGTAATGGAAATAATATCAAATGACATCCTCGTAATCATAGTGACAATTATTAATATAAAGTGGATATTTAGAAATAATGCCATATACAATACAAGTAAATTGTGTAAACAATATGCTTATTAATTCATTTACGGTAGAACGGTAAGCACAGGTCAGCCGAGTCACCTAAGTGATTTTCAGACCAACGACAAAGTCATTAGACGGTCAATATCTGGTACGATTACCCACAACTATAATGACAACACTATCAACCGATAACCATAGTTAGATAATTCAATCCCTTAATCTATTTCACAGTTGACCTATAGCAGCTTACAATAGCTACAACACTACTAAGGCTATTTTCCAACGTTCCCTTTTACGATAATTGCCCGTGGCCTTCTGTTGCTTTGAACGGCATGATAGCCTTTGATTTCTGTTTGCAAAACTATTTCTGTCGTGTTTTCCGTTAGCCAATGGCCCGTTTGATGGTCGTCATTCAATAGATTTCAATTTGAAAAGTTTATTAAATGCACCCGTTGAAAGGTTGGAAAAACTATAAACTTCATATTGAGTTTGAAATTACGCGTTGATTAAATGGAAAATTTCTTTTTGTGTTTGAAAGTTTTCACTAAATTTCTTGTTGAAAAGTTATTGATTAAGATTAAATATTTGTATTTGTATTTCCATGCTTTTTTATATATTTTATATTGAGATTTTAAATACGAAAATGAGGCCAGTCGTGGCGCAGCGGCAAGTGTGCCTGTAAAACCGACTGGTTGTGGGTTCGATTCCCGTTCGAGGAGATGAAATACTTACTTAAAATGTATATTTCTATTTCTTCGCTCTGGTGTCGGGGCTAAGCGCGGCGTAGAGTTCTGTCACTCAACACGCAATGCCTCCAGAATTCGGCAGAAAATAGGAAACGGAGTGTCTTAACACTAGGTTCCCTCTACCCTGCTGTGTGCGGGATACAGCGTGAAGCTGATTTTTTATATATATATTGAGATTTAAATACGTTTGAAATTTTATTTTAATATAATTTTAAAATATTTTTAAAAAAATGCATTTTACAACACATACATTTTATGTTGTCTGTACAAATTTCATTTCCAGCACACACAGTATTATGTACCCATGTCAAGATTCATCTAATAACGTGCATTTGAAAGAAAGTCTATTTGAAAAAGAATACCAGCGCATAGACGGTCGTTTAGCAAAGAAGAAAATGCGATTAAATTAAATTTCCGCCAGTAGGAAGTCTCAAAGGGTCCGATAGCCGCAATATCTTAAGCTGCCTTTATAGGAATCGCCGATCGACTTTCTGGACCGAGTGCTTTGGCGTTTTCAAATATTATAGTATTATTGGAAGTTGAAATATTGCTTATTAGTACTTTTCGTCATTACTGATGTTGACAAATACAGGGAGGTAATATAGTAGCGCAGTGGAATAGTGTCTGGCGTCGCCCCGTTTGTTAATACAATGGTTGTGATTTCGAATCCCATTCGGATCAATTAATTATTTTTTGAGAAATATTTATTTTGTTAAATGCTTATTTAGAAAATGTATAAAAATTTGAACGTAGCGGGACGTATTTTAACGTAGCGCGGATTCGAGTCCCGCTACGTTAAAATTTTTATACGTTTTCTAAACAAGTATTTTTCTTTCCTAAGTGTGGAATAACACTTTAAAAAATGTTAAAAATGGATTTTGTTAACTGTGGTCACTGGTTACATGTTGGGTTTCCTATATTTCAAGCTTGATTAAAACAAAGCCAGATTCGTCAATCAACGTACTGTAGAGTAAGAGAAACGTGGACGATTGACGAATAACAGGTTGTTCTCGAATAAAATGATTCTCAGTTCCACACACTGTGTCCCGCAGAAGTCCTATAAAAATCAGTTAGGCTGTTCCGGAGCTGACCAAAGACAGGAAAGACAGACAGACAAAAAAATATATTTGCTTTAATATAATTTTAATAATTATATGCTATTTTGAAATCACCAACATACACTTCAATTTTATTTGTATGTACCTATCCATACAAGTATATTAAAACATATGACATAATATACAGTTGGTAATACAGACAAAAGCTTTTGAAATTATTGATTTTGACTATAATAAGTAGGGAAACATTCATAACGAAGTTGAGAGGTGTCTGAATACCACTATAGAATATATCTATATTTACTTTACTTTATACTTATGTATAAATATGTATACATATATATGTATGTATGTCTGTATTTTGCTGCGGTTTGATGAAACACACTATACCTATATTTGTCATAAAATTTATCAGTAATCATAAATTTAGAAATTGTAAAGTAATGTTGAAAATCAGGCAGAGGGGGTCCAGTGTAAAGACACTACGTTCCCCACTTTTCTTTATTTAATTTAAGACATGGCGTATTAAGCGCTAGTAACTCAACACCGCGTTTTATCTTAGATCTTAGAATAAACTTCTAGGAATATAACATTCGTTATTTGCCTTGCTCAATATGCTTTATTTAATTATTTCATTTTTTACCATCAGTATAAGTGACAATACTCACCGTGACGTAGTTTAGTCGATATACCTACGTATATTTTAAGCTATAAGGACGAAATTTCAGAGTAAAATTTCTAAATTTAGATTATATTTACGTCGTTGTAGTATTTTACATTTATTTGACTATACATAATAATTGTAAGTTCAAATCTAATTTGAGATGATGTGTTAAATCATTTTTATTTATAATATTTTTCATTTAGCTTTATAGTGACGCAGTAAGACATTAACAGACTGTAAATTCGATAGGTTCAATCGTCATTCAAGAGTCTAAATAATGTTTATTTTTGTATAGTAATGAATTATTTTCATTTGCCCGCCCTGATAGACAAAGTGCGGCATTGAGTTCCTCCATTCAACATGAAATGTCTTAATTTTAAGCCAAAAGTGGAAAACGTGGTATCTTGACTCTCTCTGCCTCTCTTTCTCTGTTCACCCTGCTGTTAGCTAAATACAGTGCAAAGCTGATTACAGTGGCATTCATGATATACTTAAACAGAGTAGTATAGTACGAAGTGATCGTTGCCTTCTCCACACAAAAGACGACTAGTAACAACATTTCTCTACAACATAACAAGATATACGAAATACTCATTCGTATGTACTATCTTCTGAAATATCAAATAGAATACATTTCCAGTAATTACACATTATATTTGTCTATTCAATTTATATAATACGAATCGTTATAATGAACTCGAAGGAACAATTTCTGCGTAATACATGATTGAGATTGTGGTATTTCTGAATACCACTTTGTTACACATTCAATTGTATTGAAAGTGAAACCCTTCCAATCTAATTCTGCTCAGATCTTCTGAGGCGCTCTCTGTATTGTATATCAAAATTTCCATATTATTTTACAATAATTACATTCACTTCAAAGTATTTATGTTTCTTGTTGTGTTAGTTAAGCAGATTTTACCTTGACAGACCTAATTATGAAGTAAAATACTTGTTAGTTCTATAGCAAGATATTGTTATTTATTAGTAATTTGATAGTAACTAAAATTAATTGCTGAATTCATACATTATATAGATATAAGAGTTTCTTTTGTGTTTTATGTTTTCCTTTTGATATGAAAATAGAAAGAATGAAGCATTAAGATAGCGTTATACTGTAAATGCAATGATCGTGTGTTCAATCCCAACTCGGACGCGAAAAGATGTTTAACTTAACAAAAATTTCTCGAAACGGCAAGAAAAAGGGCAGCGTTGAGTTTTGACACTCGGTACTCAATATGTCGAATTTGGGTGAAAAGTAGAGAACGGAATGTCTTAACTTTAGTTTTTTACTTTTTTTTTCAAAATAGTCAAATTATTTAAAAACAAATCTTTTATATTTTCATACAAAACTAGAGGGCACGTGCAGCTTCGCCCGCGTATTTGCACCCTTAGGGGTTACTACTCAAAAAAAACACGACACACGAGTTCAATAAAATATTTTTAACAGTATGAATTTAAATTTTTATAAAAATCAGTGGCGATTTAAAGATTTTTCCGTATAAACTTTCAACCCCTTATTTGAACCCTTATGGGGTGAATTCTAAAAAACCATGAAACACGTGTTCAATGAAATGTTTTTAAAAGTCTGAATTTCAAATTTTATAAAAATCGGTGCCGATTTAAATTTTTTTCCATATAAACTTTCAACCCCAATTTCATCCCTTTAGGGTTAAAATTTTTCAAATTCCCTTCTTAGTGGATGTCCTGAATATGAAAATAAACATCTGCCCAAATTTCACGTTTCTACCATCAGCGGTTACGGCTCTGCGTGCGTCTTACCTCAGTCAGTCAGCACAAGTCCTTTTATATATATAGATAACAGTATGATCGAAGAAAATAAAAATATGAAACTTAAAAATATATTTTAAACGTTATTTTTAACATTATTTCTCTAAAATAAACTTACAAATTTCAATTTACACTAAATTCACTGTCCTAATTAACCCGTCCGAACAACTCAATATTTTGGGCGTCTAAGCATATTGATATACGCCCGGGGCTGATCGGTTGATGTTTAATGAAAAAACTTTTGTACATTTCTATTAGGGTCTTTCGAACCCTGTAATTTTCGAACGTTAACGAGCTAAATTTTATTGAAAATTAATTACAACATCTTCATAGAAAAGTTTGAGTCGACTCTAATATCTTAAACATTTTCTCCTGGCAAAGTTTGACAATACTGTATATCTGACATAGGATGAGGGAGGGTGAAGGGAAGTGTCGGAGTAAATCTTCACGAATTTGTTCCGTCAAATATGAATTAGTTAGTGATGTTCATGTCATATATTTCTGTGATATTATGTACGTAATTTTCGTATTGAATACGAGTAGTTAAATATGTGAATGCTCAAAAAAAAATACTTAAATGGTAATAAGGCACGCTCGGTCTATTTCCAAATGAGAAAATTATTTGTATGTATTATATTATTGTAAATATTGATATCTATCTATCTATGTATATATCGGTTTTCACTTATCAAAAATAATAAAGAAAAAATAGATAAAAATATAATAGTACGATTTGTTATATTACGATCATCATGACTATAGAACTTCACATAATATAACATGAACAAAGTTTGTTTGCTCCACGTTACAAATCATTCAAGGTTATTTTATGTTCATGAAAGGCGATAATTCAAATACAATTTGAAACACAATATCATACAATTGAAAATTTTTAAAAACCTTGATATTTTAATATAAAAATTATTCTCATTTCTGAAATATTGGTAATTAAGGTGATATTAAAAAAATATAAAAAATGGATAAATAATAAATTATTAAGCAGGCAACCAGCTCTTCTATAAGGTCTTATGAACTTTGAGGCACCCTACTATAGGTAACATCCCAAATCTTTTCTTGAAAATAACTGTGGTTTTCTCAACAACTGACAAAAACAATTGTATATTGTTAATATGCAGTAGTTAATAGTAGTAGTGATTTTTGGTGTTGCCATAATGGTGATAGTCTTGTATAGGCAGAAAAAGTGAGTATTAGATAAAAATAAAACTAAACTCATGTTCCCTTTTGTTCCCAAATTTGATTCCAGCTCCGTAATCACATGCAATGTACGTTTATTATGTTTACTCTTAGAAGGATTCACTCCTGTTACCAAGACTTAGTAGATACTAGATAATGCTAGACATTGTCAGTGAGACTTTATTAGTTACAGATTAAAATCATAATAGAGTATATAATATAAATAAAAAACATGTAAGCATATAAATTTACAAAAAAATGTATTTAACTAACTAAAATTTCCCTTCTAAAAAAACTGAATTTTATAAGTAAATAAATATCCCTATTTTAAATATGATTGACAGTAAAAAAATAAATAAATCGTAATTAACAAATGAACAAAACAATCTTAATCACAAAAATTTACATTATCTTCTTGTTTCGTCCTCGATGTTCCCAAACTGCTGCAAAATAAAATGTAAAGATAATCCAAATCCTTTAAATTCAAATCATCGTTAGGGATTACAACTTAAAATAGCTTTCCTGTACAACAAGCTTATTAGTGTGTATACAACACGCGCGTGTGTAAATGAATAACAAAATGTATACATCATTTACAAGCTCAAAAATGTTACTTTCCCGCTTCCTCTCACGGACCTCCTATAGCGGTGTGAGTGTGTGCGCGGGTGCGCCTTTGTGTGTGCGCAGTCCGGGCGCTCGTAGCCCCCGCCAGTGGCGAGCCAGCCGTAGCGACTCTACGACGCGGCTACGGCGTAGCACTCTCGATCTACCCACGTAATCGAACAATAGGCCCGGCGGCGAAATCAGTTTTGTTATTCTTCTCGAATGTGTACAAAAGCTTTGTGACTCGTAAAAATAGATAGACAATATGCTACGAAGGGACACTCTTTGTTCTCTCAGAAAACAATTATTACGTCGCGTTTACGTAATATTTTCGTTTATTAATATGAAAATGATGTAAGAATAGTTCGGTTTCTCTATAGTCATTTAAAACTCAGTGTTCAGTAACATTTTAGTGTGACGTTTCTGTGTTGTGAGAAAATTAGACAGTAGACTGTAAAGTAATAGTGTTCGGATGGAATTTTGAATTTTTACAACTTTCAGGTAATATTTTTATCTATTTAACATTTTTATTTATTTTTTTGTGTAGCATATAATATATAATTAAAATAAAATAAATATGTCACCGAGAAATATCTGAAACTGACTATGACAGCGATTGATGAATAGATACGACTTTTCAATTTTTTTTTTATTAGCATATACTTATATTAATTTCAGTTAATTATTTAATTAATATACATATAATTAAAAGTATATAAAAGTAAATTATTGGCTACTGTTCAATAATAATTTTATAGTCGGCTATAATTTTCACCACATTTATTTTGTTGTAGCAGTTACTTTGTTTCAATTTTACTTTACAATGTTATGAATAATTATTATGTAAATTTATAATTTTAAGCTTCATATTTTTTGTCTATCGTATCTAATAATCACACAGACAATATCTATAGTCTTATTTTTTTTTAAGGATATTCATAAGTTTAAATTAATAAGAACTCATTTTAAATTACATTTCTCGACTCAATTGCGGTTTTTTACTTCTCAAAAAATTTTAATAATTAGTTAATAAAATTATAATAATTACTATGATTTTAATACTTTTTTTAAGAAATCTAAAGTATATAAAATGTATTCTTAGTTAATTACCTAATCAATATAAAAAAGCACTGTAACTAATTGGATTTGTTTTATTTTATTGTGCATTTTCTATGTTCATCAAAGATCGTCTTCTTTAACATTAAAAGTATGTTCCTTTATAGTTCGTATTTTGAATTCGAACCTGCAGTATCTTCTAACTTCTGAACATCGTGCCACAAAGGCGTAAGTTATAAATACTAGTACTTATATACCTATAATTTATTATATAGATCTATGGCTCATTAGTCATAGAAATATACTAGCTTCTCATTAGATTAGATTTTGATGTGTTTTAAATGTATTACAGATAATAAAAGACTTTATCATCTGTAAGAAATAAATCTATTATAAATACTTTTATAATCTATAATACATTTAATAATACATCAAAAGTAAATTTTAATACCACTATGTATCTACAAATACAGTAACACATACACATACATTTGTTAATTTGACATCAATGGATCAAGCTGCATACGAGACTACTCAAATATTTATTCACTGAGCTAAACTAAATTAAACATATTGCTGTAGCAGTTTGAATTATAGTTGTCAGTTTAACTTATTCAAAGTTACTTAGGTAATACGAAGCATTCACGAGTTAAATGTTTTAAAACTTAAATAGTTTTTTTTTTATGACAATTATATTACGGAAATATAATATTATTTATACCATATTGTCTTGTATAATTTATACTGTTAAGCCGTTGTGGATAACTTAGCTGGTCACTGTATCCGTAGCGGAGTAGCCAGAGAGAATAGGTTGCCAAACTCTACGGTCTCTGTGTACCTTTTACGCCTCGTTCACTGTCGTCAACCTTTTCATATATACTTAACCGGCGCTTCCTGAAAACAGAGCATACGTTCAACGTATGGCTTAGTGTTCATAGCGCCTGGTCGGGTTCCAGGAGGCGCGGGTTCGCTTCCCGCTACGTTTAAATTTTTACACGTTTTCTAAATAAGTATTTTTCATTCCTAAGGGTAGAAAAACACTTTAAAAATGTTAAAAAAGAAACCCTTTATGCATGCCAGGGTGTGTCCAGGGGGTCGTCTTGCTTTCTACGTGCTCTTGCTCCGGTATCATTGATACTGTGATTTCGAAGGATAGATAAATTGCGGCGTTGGGTTTCGTTGCCTACAACAGAGCGATTATACCTACCTATACTCTATAGGCTATATGTATTTAGCATCACTATTTCTGCTTCATTCTTTATCTCTTTCATACAGCTTGTTTGAATTATCGCTTTATCGCTTTATCTCTTTTATAAATCTTCTGTTAGGATTCTACTAGGATTTTACCGCCTAGGATAGGAAAATTTAACCCAAATAGGACACATTCCAATTTCAAAGACGGAATCCAGCGCCGCATTTTGTCTAACTTTATAATAACATTTTATAATATTTTTCCGCATTCTAATTCTTTATCCAACCAAGGTCTTTTATTCTGTGAAATTGACGCTCACCGAACCGAGCTTTACTATAGTCTCACCATTTTCGAAGAAAGCGTCGTATCTATATTTTAATGATACTGCGGTCCACAAAAGGCTTCCACTTACGGGCCGTGGCTATGAAAAACTTTTCTATGGACAAATTTTTATAATAGATGTTGTCATTTAACGATCGTGAGCAAGTTTATTTTTAGAATATTACTTTTTAATACATACCTAGCCGTTATAGAGGCCAGTCGTGGCGCAGGGGCACAAAGTGTGACTGTAAAATCGACTGGTGGTGGGTTCGATCCCCACTCGAGGAGATGAAATATTTACTTAAATTTATATTTCCATTTCTTCGCTTTGGTGTCGAGGCAAAGCGCGGCGTTAAGTTCTGCCATTCTACACGCAACGCCTCCAGATTTCGGCAGAAAGTGGGGAACGGAGTGTCTTACTAGGTTTCCTTTGTCTACCCTGCTGTGTGCGGGTTACAGCGTGAAGCTGATTTACTTTATTTTTTATTTTAGTTATAAGCTAATGCTACAACAACCTTACTACAATATAAAATTATTAAACCTGTTTGTTTTACTTGGCACCGACTTAAAAATTATAAAATCTTTTTCAATTATTTTTATTTAACAAAATAAAAGTACGGTTTACTTTATGAAAAAATATTTTTCATCAAGTAAATTCAGTTTTTTTTGTTAAAAATTTATATATGGTTAAAAGTTTTTATAACACCCAGAAATAAACATACATTAACCATTTATAAAATTTTTAAGTCGGTGCCAAGCATTTATATTACAGAATCTATATTAAAATTATATAAATAAAACAACTCAAACAGAAATACATTATTCTAAACTAGCGACCCGCTCGCGGCTTCGCCCGCCTTAACTACTGAATTATTCATGTAATGTACTTATGTTTGCAAAACACAAGATTACTAATGTGAAAATTATTTAAACCTTAATGCAACCCGCATTTTCGTAGTTCCAATTAGGATGTTCCAATTGTTTAAAAAAACACACTTAAACAAATGACACAAACAACAGAAAACTTTAACGAAAGGAATTATAAACAACAGACTACATACTATTCCCTTACCCAAAAATACTTAAACGAAAGATGTAACCAACTGTCGCGTTGAAATAAATTATAATTATGGGATAACTCCAAAATACGTGCAATCGCTTCTAAATTAACTTTGCTATAGAGCCAGGCGCAGAATTGAAGCATTCTCTCGTCCATCTCCGTAGTAGCTCCGAACGACATCTGGGCGTAGACACAGTATTAAATTGGAAGGATTATCAAATGCCATCTAGGCGGTCAACTCAGTCAGGAGAGACCCTCGGTTTCCTGAGGGAGGCCCATCTTAAACGACCAAGGTTCAATGCAAGGCTCATGAGTCGGATTTGAAGGAGAATAGAAAGTCCCTCGGAAGTAGTCTTACGTCTAACCTCAGGCGGCCGGGTATGCCACGGAGTGCTGCTCCTTAGATGCAAGTGATGCATTGGCGCAGCGGAATGCGTTGGACGCGAGACGACCAATGTGTACCTCCAGGCTTTCTATTTTTATGTTGCGATGATGCGTGGTATTCCTCACTTAGTATGGCGCCTGTGTCACTCCACGAAGGATGAGGTTCTGGACCACCAGCAGGGTTTCTCGTTGAGTGATACTCGCTAGGGCGTTGTGATGTCATCAGTGTATAGTGCGTAGAGAGCAGGTGATAAAATGCTGCCCTGGGGAACAACGGCAGCGATCGAGTCGCTGCTAGACCTCGAACTCTCAACTCTCACGCAAAATGTCCTATCATGCGCGACGTGCTCGGGGGTGCCGGTTCTGAGCACTTAATGAAGTAGGCCCGGGTGCCAACGCGGTCGAATACGCGTGCTACGTCAAAGAAGACTACTATTGCAATCTCCTTTCGGTTGATCGCTGTTGCGGCGTAGTATAACCAGAGTGGTATACCCGCTTGCCAAACTGCTCGCTTCGTGGGTGGATGTGCGACTGGAGAAGTGAGAGGAATAACTTCTCGAACAGCTAGGCGACCGCGCTAAGGAGGGTTATAGATCGGTATCCCTCAGGCTGCGGGCTCTTCCCAGCCTTGGGCAATATGATGACCAGGCCTTCCTCCCATGCCCGGGGAAAAGAAGCCAGGCGGGTGCGGCGAATCCATTTTTATAAGCAAAAGGTTGCGGGGCGCGGGGGGACGCGTGGTGGGCGGCGAGCCGTTACACAGCAAGAATTTTTTAGTACCGTAATTTTAAATCTGTGCTACTAATCTTCTAAAGTACTTATTCAAATGAAAAACAGTAAACAACATTTTAATCTATATTAAATGGCCAAAAGGTAACTAATATACTTATATATATACTGAAAGTAAGGGTTAAACATGAATCGATATAGCTCTTCTCTAAAAGTATTTGTAATTTCGAAATATTGTAAAGAGCAAAGTTTATCTTTGTTTAACGTAGAAAATTAATAACTTATTTAAAAGAATAAGGATTAATATCATTATGGACACACATCCCTTACAATAAGAAAATATATTTAAATTACCGTCTAATTTCCGTCTCCTCTACGCTTTCTCTGTCCTCCTGTCTTACTAATTAAGACTTAAACGATTTTTATTTGCAACGACTTTTTCGTGGCATAATTAAATTAAAAAAGGAAATATTTAAAAAAGTAAAAAAAAATAATAAAAGAACAGAAGAAGAGTAAACAAAATAAACAACAGGATACTTAAACGAAAGAAATGATAAACAAAACACAACCTACTATTCTATTAATCAAAACAGATGACACTAAATATATCGCGTTGAAATAATACATTAAGCTCTAATTATCTAATACGCACAATCGCATCTAAACCTACTCCGCTACAGAGGCAGGCGGGGAGACGCGCGGCGGACGCGTCGCGGGGCGCGGGGGGGCGCATGGCGTGTGGTGAGCCGTTTCGCAGCAAGGATTTTTTGATATTGTAACAACTTCTAAAGTACTTATTAAATTGAAAACAGTAAAAGACAGTTATGATCTACATTAAATGGCCAACGTAACTAATATACTTATTTATATGCTTTATGAGTAAGGGATAAACGAAACGTGAGCCAAATCTGCGGTTTATAGCCGGCGCGATGTGTCAACAATTAAATGCGTTTTTCTCTAAAACTATTCGTAATTTCCAATTAGTGTAAAGGACAAATTTTATCTTCGTTTAACGTAGAAAATTAATAAACTATTTAAAAGGATAAGGATTGATACCATTATGGACAAACATCCCTCACATTAAAAAATATATTCAAATTACTATTTTTAGACAGAAATATGCTCACTGTATGTTATCCTTAGAAGATACAAATATGCTGTCGCTGACTTTTTTGTAGACCTTATTAAGAGGAATAATACTCTAGTACATTATTTTTATGTAGGACTTACCATTAAAGCAGCGCATGCGTGAAAGTTTCTCAACGGGTAGGACTTTATGCACATTTATCATATTTATGTCAAATTACATTAAAATATACATATAATAAACTATATATAAACCTTCCCTGAGAAATACTCTACATAATGGTGAAAACCACATTAAAATCCGTTGGGTGGTTTAGAAGAAGATCGCTTAGAAAGGCCAGACAGAGACGAAATGCGTTCTTATTTTATAAGATATAGAGATAAGTAAGTGGATTACTTAAATTTTATATTATTAAATTATTTATTTCAAAATTAATTATAATTCATTTTAATTACAAAGTAGAGTAAAATTTTATAGAAAAAACTAGCTCATTTTGTATGTGAAGATTTCACGTAAATTTTAAAAGAAAATTAAAAAAAAATTTTATAGCTTTATAATGTGAGCAAAGTTATGTAAGTTGTAATTTATATTTAAATAATAAGTACAGGCGTTATGACCTACTTATACTGCTATTTACGTAATCATAAAAACATCTCTAGATAAAAGATTGCATATATTTTTACTTAAATTTTAAATTTTTACTCAAATTTTAATTTTTTATTCAAGTTTTCATTTATACTCATAATGAGTATCTATCTTAATATTATGGTTTAAGCCATCCAAATCTAGTGATCAGACACTATATCTCCTAATTTCGCCCAATTTTTAAGACATTATGATTTGTGTGGTGGAACTTATCGCCGCGCTTTGCCTTGATACCAGAACGAAGAAATGATAATAACTCAATCCCCCGAATGGATATCGAAACCACAGCCTTCACATTTATAATCACACTCTGTAGAGCTCCATTACGACGGCTTCTCTTTAAGAGCTTCATTATTTTTTTTTACATTTTTTTTAGGAATTTTGAATTACATAATTTAAACTATTTTCAAAAAAAAAAAAAACAATTTGCGATGTTGTATTTAATGGATACCATCACAGAAACGAGTAAAATGTTAAAAAATACCAATCTATATTTCATCACTTACCGCATACGCTTTTGCTTTTTAACAAGTATTTCAACAAACGAAATAAGTTTGCATCCTAAGGCGAGGGAGAAATTGGCGCGGAGCCTAACCGTAATAAGTGTAAAATTGGCAACATCAGCAAATATATGAAATGTTTTTTTTTCTTGTTTTAATTGTCATGAAAGAAAACCCTTTTAATCATTGAGTCAATACATTAATTCTAAAATGAGATATAAAAAGTATATATTGTTAATTTTGCATTTGTTACTACACACTTAACTATTTTTAATTATAAAAGTTGCATTATAAAGATTTGAGGTCAGTCGTGGCGCAGGGGCGTAAAGTGTGACTGGTTGTGGATGCGATCCCAACTCGCAGAAATGAAATATTTATTTAAATGTATATTTCCATTTCTTCGCTCTGGTGTTCAGGCAAAGCGCGGCGTTGAGTTCCGCCACTTAACACACAATGCCACCAAAATTCAGCGGAAAGTGAAGAACGGAGTGTCTTTACATTAGTTTCCCTCTGCCTACCCTGCTATGTGCGGGATACAGCGTGAAGCTGATAAAGATTTATTACTATTTCTTAACAACATTGATATAATTTATTTTTATTTAGTACAAACCTGCTTAATACTTTAATCTATTCTGTATAGTAACTTGTGTATTTTCTGTGTCTTTCCAAAGTTTGTGTTAGTCTGTTTTGGAACCTGTATGTGTTCAGTGTAAATAGTTTAGTACTTTGCAACGCTCACTTTGTCAAGGCTTATGTTGTGGTCCGTTCACCTGTTGTTATTATACGACATCTGTTGTTGACCAAAACTTCAGTGTAAAAGGGACTTTCAAAGAAGATTGATAGTTAGTTTACAGAAAAGCAGGTAAACTTATAAAGTGGATCGAAAATAGAAACCTTTTTTAGTTGTCAACTATATTTTATTTTAGGAAAAAGATATTCAGTATAAAAAGCTAATATAAAAAAAAATGTTTAGCGTAGCGTAGCGTATTTCTTTTAAATTTCATAATTCTTTTGAGGTTTCATATTTTAGTAAATAGTGACTCTTTATTCTCCGTTAAAGATTTAATTAAAAGAGTTTGACTAAAACTGTTAAAGTATTGCTTGCCCTATACCTACATCTATTGCTTACTTTAGAGATCTTAAATCAATACAATATACTTATTTAGAAAACGTAAAAAAAATTGAACGTAGCGGGACTCGTATAAATATATAATTTTTTTATGTTGTTTGCTTTTTTATTATATTTTTTGTTGTTTTGTTGTTTAAAAGTATGAATTAAAAGCTCGTGAGAATGAGTAAGAGTAACATTCATTAAAGAGGTCTCCTGAAAAAGCAAGCTTGAATTTAGAGTTGACAGCCGCACTCACGTAAAGAGGACGTACTAGAAGAAACAATGCCCCAAAGGTATTGCTAAGAATTTTAACTTCAAAATACATAGAGGTTCATAAAAGTAATTTAAAAAAAATGGAATCCTGGTGATGGAGTAGGACACAATATCGGGTTGTGATGGTTATGAGTTCAATTTCAGTTTAGAGAAATGAATAATTAAACATTTTTGCTTATTGAGTTCGATTCGCACTTGGGTGGATGAAATATTTAATATTTAGATTTTTTCGCTCTGGCAACGAGGTAAAGCGCGGTGTTGAGTTCCGCCACTCAAAATGCAATGCGCTCGGATTCGAAGAATTCGGAGTAATGTAATAATAAAAAAAATTAAAGTGGCATACGATCACGGCTATCCTTTAAATATATCTCTATCAGTATGACTTTTAAAAAAACGTTAAAATATTATACGTGTGAGTAAGCTGTTTATTTAATAGTCGGTATTTTTTTTATAGTTTGTACATAATAATTTCTACTAGACTATTTTCTTGTTTCGTAATTTTTAGAGCGTGTTTTAGTAGTCAGGTTTTATTATACCAATTTGAAGTCGGTTTATTTTTTTTAAATTATACTATTGCCTTAGAATACAATACTCGGGAAACAGCTTAATAATAATAAAAAAAAAGATTATATTAACAAATATAATTTGAAACCTACGCTTTGTAAAATTGAGGGTGGTTGTAAGTTAAACAAAATAAATTAGAAGCTCACACCTCGTGCCACTCAACGCCCGCACATCGCGCTATTAAAATATAAATTAATTTAAGGCCGTATTTTTTAAATAATATTATATATATATATATATATATAGGAACAGAGTGTCTTAGCACTAGATTCCCTCTACAGCAGAGTAACCTGCTGTGTACGGGATACAGCGTGAAGCTGATTTATTTATTTATTTTTATTTTATATAAATACTTAAACTTGCAGTTGAAATACTTATGGTTATTCAAATTTATAACTTAAAATAACTCAATGTTTGAGCTAATAACATTTAGATTCGTTTTTAATTTGATTCGGCACCACTTCATTTTTATCACAAAACAACAAATTAAGTAGTACCTAAGAACGGATTCAAAAAAGTCTTTTATGTACATAAAAGACAGTTCATTAATATATTGCTAAAACCTATACATTGGTATCACAACATGATAAGTAAACTTAACTTAGTTTCACGCTGTATCCCTAGGGATACATCCCGCTAGCGGGATAGTTAGAGAAAATGGAGTGCCAAACGCTACGGTCTTTACATACCGCTTTTGGCTCGTCCACTGTCATCAACCTCTTCGTACATGCCCTCCGGGGGTACTCATGCTGTTTACGTGACCTTCCTCCAGTATCTTTGGTATTGTGTTTTCGAAGGTCAACCAAGGTCTCCTCCTACTACTTTTATCGCTTACTTTTCCATCATAAATCTTTTCAGCTCAGCATGTTTTGTTTCATTCTCACCGTGAGATCCTCGCTAGTACCTGTCATTCTGTGTATTTCGCCATTACGTATTTGATCAGCTAAGCGGACTCCGCGAATCCTGCGAAAAGATCGCATCCTCAGCATTCATCTATCTTTCATTCTTCTTTTGTAATATTCAAGCTTCGATACCGTATAATAGCGTCAGCACCTATACTGCATAGTGTACGGCCGAACGTGTAGTTGTGCTGACGTTTCGTTGTCTCGTCAATACAGCTAAGGCACCGTTAACCACGTTACCGGCACCAATACGCCTTTCCACGTCCATCTCGTTTCTCCATCTCTATTGAAGTGAAACGGAAGGACGTGGTATAAAATCATAATATGATAAATGTCAATATATAATATAATAAATTAGTGATGTTATGATATATGCTGTTTAAATTAATCTATTGTTAGAAATCGGAAGCGGTTATAGTTTTTTTAAAAAAACACGATGAAACACACATCGTCTATATGTTCCTAAGCTATTTGGAAAGAGATACTATGTAATTGCCTAAGTGATATGTATCACCTACTAACAATACTTCACACTAGTTTCCTTCCAACAGGGGCGTTACCGACAAGCAACTGCCCCCGATTGACACAATTCGACTGTTTTATAGTTATTTTTCATCTAAATCTACCCTTTTTTACACGAGTTCGCTAACAATATTTCGGCAGAACCACTAATAATTTTGAGGTACTACATTTTTTTTACAGCTGCACGCTGTGTCCCTCGCAAAATATTCTGCTTTAGCAGGAGCAGAGACAGAGGCAGAAGGAGAAGCATCCTAGGAACCTAGTGTTAAAACACTCCGTTCTCATTAAGACACATCCATTCCCTACTTTTCGCCAAATTCTTGTGACACTGCGTGTTGAATGGCGGAACTCAACGCCGCGTTTTGCATTGTCTCCAAAGTGAAGAAACAAAAATATTAATTATTTAATTCTTTCGCGTTGGAATAGAACCCACAACCTTCGCGCTTACGATGCTCGCTTGTACCCTGCGACAGACCTCTACGTAGTACATTAATTATACCTAAAATATGAACTTTATTTTCTCTATAGAAAATATGTCAAACCCGGATTCATAAAGTTGTAAACAGCCATTAATTTTAATTTACACTAACTATGACTTGAAAAATGTGGACGGATTGCAGCTCAAATTAATTAGATTTATTTGTGCCAAAACGTCAGGCTTTCATGTGTAACGCGTAATAGGCTTGCAATTTTGGGATAGGTTGAATTTGTTAAAAAATATTAAAATTTTATTTCTACATTCCAATAATAAACGTTACCTTACTTTATCATGATTTTTTAAATACACTTATTTATTATGATTTTTTTACTAATTTACATATTTATTAATTCATATAATCACAGCTACAAACACGATAGAATATAATTGTGTCGTAATAAGTGTAATATGATATAAGTCAGAGGCCAGTCGTGGCGCAGCGGTACAAGGTGTGACTGTAAAACCGACTGGTTGTGGGTTCGATCCCCACTCGAGAAGATGCAATATTTATTTCAATTTATATTTCCATTTCTTCGCTCTGGTGTCGAGGCTAAGCGCGGCGTTGAGTTCTGCCACTCAACACGCAATGCCTCCAGAATTCGGCAGAAAATGGGGAACGGAGTGTCCTAATACTAGGTTCCCTCTGCCTGCCCTGCTGTGTGCGGGATACAGCGTGAAGCTGATTTGATTTAATTTTTTTAATTAAGTTTCACGCTTCCTTTTAACAGGGTAGGCATATGAAACCTAGTGCTAAGACACTCCGCTCGAGTTATTATATAGTTATTTAACCCACAACGTGTACATACATTCACACGCTCGTGCCTCTGCACCACGACTGGCCTCAATCATTATTTTACTTTCAAAATTAAAATTTTAAACGTATTAAAAAAAAACAATATCGTTTTTATTCTTAAGCGAGTATCGTTCTAAGTATAATAATCCTGTACTGTAATCCACTTCGCTACAACCCCCTTTAACTACAACGTACATACATACTAACATATAGCAACAAGCATTTGCATATTAAACTTTGCATTGTACGGTTTTGTATTGTGCCTCAATTCTCGATATTCGATCCCTTATATTACTCTGAATACAATACAATATTCAATAACGACCACCGAAATGCAGCGATACTACAGGCGATACGTTTTCGTCGATATCATAGAAATATGTTTAAAGCTAACGCTTAGAATGTATCCTTTTAGTATTGAATAACATTTATAAATATATAAAAACTATATTGTATTTTTTTTCACGCTGTATCCCGTACACGGTAGGGTAGGCAAAAGGAACCTAAGACTACTAAGACTATTAAGACAGTCGGTTCTCAATTTTTCTCCCAATTCTGGAGGCATTGCGTTTTTATTTGGCTACTAGCGGACCCGGATGCGGCTTTGCCCGCTTAGATTATACGAATTCTGATTAGATCTATTTATTGTTAAAAATCGGAAGCGGGTAACGTTTTTAAAGAAACACGTTAAAAACACACATCGTCTATATGATTCTAAACTATTTTGAAAGAGATACTATGTAATTGCAATAAGTGATATGTATCACCTACTAACAATACTTCACACTAGTTTCCTTCTAACAGGGGCCGTCACTCACCAGCAAGTGGCCCCCGATTGACACAATTCCACTGCTTTTATAGTTATTTTCCACCTAAATCTACCCTCTTTTACACGAGTACGCTAACATTATGAAATAGTTTTTGAAAATATGTAACTAATTTAGATGAAAAATTTATAAGTAAACGTAACCAATAAAATATTAATAAAAAAAACTAAACAAAACCAGCTACATTATTAATATTATCAAAGTACCTAAAATAAATATTTAAAAGAATTAAAATTAAATGTGTTGTGCTGTTTTTGAAAGTGCATGTGATTAATTACACAATACTCAGATACAATAAAAAATATATATATTTTTTTGTCTCTGTCTGTCTTTCTATTTCCCCGAGCTTATGTCCAGAATAACTGAATTGATTTTTATTGGACTTTCAGTGATCGATTTTACTGATTTACCCGGGAAAAATCTTTTTACACGATTTCCTTGCGCGCGTACATAGATACTATATAAAATAACTAAAGTCCTTTCTACATTAAATATGATAAGTTTTGCGTGAAATATCAAATAAAATCCCATAAAACTAAAACTACAATTTGTTAAGTGTATAACAACGGTATAGATAACCATCCAACTAAGATGAAATAACCAACAATACTTTCCTTAATACTTAAATAATATTATTCTGATGCCGAGTAGGGCCGCAACTTACACTACACCAAGAAATTAATGAAAATCTACTACTCGAATAAGCGAAGAACCAAAGAAAAGCATAAATTAATTATAAACAGTAAATAATTACATAAAAATTAACAGTAGTTCGAAAATGTATGAAAATTTACAAAACCGTCAAAGTCATCTGCCCGTTCGCGTCGGTCATACTATGCCGGTCGTATGCTAGGTTATTTCGAATCAGTAACATCTCCTTAATTATATATTAGAATGTTATACAGTAAACTATAATTTATATTTTTTCATAAGGATATCAAATTATAGAAAATTCATACAACCAACCCGATAAATATAAAGTAAATTAATTAAAATGGTTACTTTTGCTCAACCTTCAGAGATAAACATGGTATATGTATCAGGGACTTTTTTAAACATTTTTTAAAGGACAATATTTTTGTAAGACATTGTTTTTATGTATCTTATAAGGTGGAGTCGGCGCACGCCATGTATGCGTTAAGCAAGTTCATTTTAGGTGACGTTTTTTAAAACAACAAACACTTTGCAAACCGTTGCTTAGCAACGGTCGGTTGTTATTAACATGGCAGAATAAATTGCCTGTCAAATTAAAAAATATTTTAATATATTAGTATATATCGTAAATTTACAAATATGAGAAAAAAAAAGTAATCTATGTTCATCCGAAGCCCCTCAAGTATCTCTATATGAGTATTTTATCGCAATTGAATTAGCGGTTTGGCCCTGATTGCGTAAAAGACAGACAGACAGATAGACAGAGTTACTTTCGAATTTATAATATAGGTATGGATGATAATGAACGTAACAAGACATCTAAAAGTCTTTGTGAGCTAGAAGCGCAAAATTAAGAAAAACATATAAATAATAAATAAATATTAACATATACATAATAAAAAATATGTATATTACTGAAATATAACTTTTTGAAGTAATATTTTTTAATATTTCATTAAAGCTAGTTTATTTTATATATTATTATATTGTACTCATTTAGCCCGCAGCAGATATGAAATGGATATTAGATAAAGGTGTATAAATATGTTACTCAGTAGATTTTAGCGCAATAAAGTTTCTACTTATACACATAAATTTGGAGTGTACTCAAAATTATATAACAAAAGTTATACCAACGTTATAAGGTGATACGTTTTTATTACTGAATACTATTGGTGTAACCTCTGGTATCGAGGTAAAGCACGGGGTTGAGTTTCGCCACCCCCGGCTAATTCGGCGGAAAGTAGGGGACGCAGTGCCTTAACACTAGGTTTCCTCTGCTTACCTTGCTGTGTGCTAAATACAGCGTGAAGCTGATTTATTTATTTTTTATTGTTGTAACCATTTATGGTATTACAATGTGAACCATCAGCCTATATAATTTACATAATATTCAGTAAATTTCTCTAATTATTTTATAAGTTTCTTTCCCAAGTGTGGAATAACACTTTAAAAATGTTTAAAAATATTTTATAAGTTTCCCAATTTTCATACATATACAGGCACGGTAAGTAGAACAAAGTGTCAAACAATCTTTCCTTTACTTTATGTCCATTTTCAGGACTTCCATTGCCTCAATTGGCGGTAGTAGAGAAGGGACAAAATATTCCGTTCTCAATTTTCTGACCGAAGTTTGAAACCGTACGTTCAGTGGTGTAGAGTTAACTGGAATATTAACAGAATTCTTTACCTCCAGCTTGGATTGAACCTGTGAACCTGCAAACATAGCATTTATGCCACGATGACCTCAATAGATCTAGGTTATGAACGAAGCATGAATCAATACCATAAGAAAATATATTGATGAAATAGCAAACATAAAAGATGCTCCAACTTAAGAAAATACTACATTCATAAGAGAAATAAGATGAAGAAAAATTATTCAAGCATAATACGTATAAGAAATACAATACAATTGAATTTAGTGTATTATTTCGCCGCGTTTTCTTAAATTTTTTATTATTATATTTCTTTACCAAAAATTTAAATATGTATTTATATTTCATATATTTATTGATAGTTAATCACTAAAACTAAATGTTGAACAAATACAACTGATGCTACTGGTAAAATTTACCACCATGGCGCAGTGAAGGTTGTGGATTCGATCTTTATTTAAGACAATTAATTAGTTATGGTAGACAAATCGCGACAATGATCTCCCCCACTCAACACACAATGTTTCAGATGCGGGCGGTGACCTACCCAGCTATAGTCGGGTACAAATTTTTTTTCAGTTGCACGCTGTATCAAGCCCACAGCAGGGTAGGCAGAGGGAACCTAGTGTTAAGACACTCCGTTCCCCACTTTCCGTCAATTTCTGGAGGCATTGCGTGTTGAGTGGCGGAACTCAACGTCGCGCTTTCCCCTCGACACCAGAGAGAAGAAAAATATAAATGTAAATAAATATTTCATCTTCTCACACTTTGGGACACAACTTTAAGCTATTAAAATCGAAAAAAGGCACAATCTCTATCAAATTTTCAAGAAATTCGCAATACATTTAGTCCATCTATCTACTCGTATATTAGACATTGGTTCATACAAGCGTAGGCTCACTGACACGGCTGTACGAATACCGTTGTTTGCGAAACAAGTGATACCTCGATGACTGAGGGTATTGTGTACTACGTAACTCCATTGTGGGGAGATGTCATAGCCTGCCTCTATATGGGACATGTTAGTCGATACCGACTCTCAGTACAGTAAGTGACACGAAATGCTTAGTTACATTTACCAACAACTGTTTACTTTTTCCTTTTCTGTTGTTCGAATGTTATTTATTTTGTGTTTATGATGGTTTGAAATGTTGGTTTCAAATTTTGGTTTAGGTAAAAGTTATTTGATATCGATATTCTAGGTGATGACCTGGTGAATAGTTTAATATACCGAGGCAATAGTGGCGTAGTGGCACTAGTTTGTTAATGTAAGCGTGACGGCTATGTTTTCGATTTCCACTCAATGAATTATTTAATATTTTTATTTCCTCGCTGAGGTAATATGGCAAATCGCGGTGCTGTTTGAGTTCGCTACTAAATACGTAATGCCTCGAGAATTCACCAAAAAGTGGGGAACGGATTGTCTTAACACTAGGTTACCTTTGCCTTGCTATATGCGGCAAAGTATGATGCTAAAAACTTTTTAAAAATTGATAAGTTGGTCTAAAATTGTCCAGAAGAAGAAGAAGAGAATGATTAGAATGAATAATGTTGCCAATATAAAATCCCGTAATTAGACAAGACATGGAAAAAAATTAAAACAACTGTTTTAAAGTAATATTTTTATCTTAACTAACAAAATAAATATTATGTAAATAGATTTACACGTCTTGGATTACAACTAACTAACGTATAACAATTAAATATAAGTTACATTTGAAATATTTATCTATAGTTAACGTTCCGATAAAACTCCACTTTACAATATAGTTAAAACTTTTTTACTTAAAAGAAGGGTTGTGATACACTACACATATAAACTTATATTTGTAATATTGATATTGATATTTGGTTTTACATAAAAAAACCATGCATCGCGTCATTTTGTTTACACGTTTTTCTGCCGGCCTTCAATATACATTTCAGCACTATCAGGCAATTTTCAACGCTAAATGCAGCTACTGAGTTAAGAGTTTTAAATATTTTTTTTTTTATCATATACACAAATATTACTATTTTTATAAAAAATCTAATTTAATTAAATCAGCTTCACGCTGTATCCCGCACACAGCAGGGTAGGCAGAGGGAACCTAGTGTTAAGACACTCCGTTCCCCACTTTCTGACGATTTCTTGAGGCATTGCGTGTTGAGTAACTAATTTTATAGTCTAATCTAATATCAATATTATAACCATAAAATATTTTGTGCTTGCGGTATGCCGTACCTATAGTACGATCGTTAGAATCCCAGCTTGCATTTCTTCGGAGACTCTTTGGCAGGAAATTGAATCGGATTTTCGAGGATACCACTTTTCCGAACGTTTCACAGAAAATGAGCCTAAATTGGGAAAATATTGTGACAGAACTCACAATATTTTCTATAGGGTTTAAAAATTATATTGAGAAAATACAATAAGTACATTAAAAATGTAGTAAGATTATATTGTAAAATAATGTTTAATGTATTGTACTGAGAGTTGTAGTGTTTTATATTCAAACTATCAAATACGTACAACAATTAAAGAACAGAGTGCCTTGACACTTAACTCTCTTTACTTTTACTGTTGCGCGAAGTAAGGCGTGAAACTGAAATAAAAAAGTATTAATATTTAAGTAAATTAGTAATGACAGAACTTTATAAAATCATACTTTTAACATTTTTAAAGTGTTCTTCCACACTTAGAAAAACTTATTTAGAAAACGTATAAAAATTTGAACCTGGTTGGTTTCCAGGAGGGGCAGGTTCGAGTCCCGCTACGTTCAAATTTTTATATATTTTCTAAATAAGTATCATACTTTTAACATTTTGATCATACACACAACTTCGGAAATGTAAATTGATATATTTGAACAAAAAAAAATTCATTTAACCGTGGCCGTACTTTGGAAGGTAAAATATCCTCATGAATTTTTATATAGGCCGGGAATGTTAACGGGACTGTCAAATATGCCTGGCGGCCGAATATAACTTGAACATAAATTATTTCTAAATTTTTGACTTTGTCACGTTTTTGAGTACGATAAAAAAATAAAAGAAATAGATTTTTTTTATTTAGTGCTCTTTGTCTTTTCTTTAAGTTGTATCCGGCACATGTTAGGATAGGCAGAGGGAATCTAGTGTTAGGATACTCCGTTACCTTTAAGACATTTCTGACACTTCTTCGTCTTTTTTTCCCCAGTTTCCGTTGAATTCAAGAGACTTTGCGTGTTGAGTGGTGGAACGCAATAGAAATTCATTAGATCCATTTCAGGTATTTAAATTCACCCAAACAACTATGAGTAAGAGGTCTAATAATATTATAAAAACGATATTAAAATTATAAAATTAAATTAAATCTTATAATTTTAATATAAGTTTTTTTTAACAATATTATTGCTTTCTATTGAATATTCCTTAGGTATATGTCGTTCTTTAAAAAATAATAATTATTTATAACCGCAATAAGAGATTAAAGTATTATAAGTATACGAAGAGATGATTTAATGTAGAAGTAATAACCATAAACAGCGCGTCTTAAATAACGCAATCAAGCTTAGACAACTAAGATGTATTTTCACATTCCGCTAACGAAGAAATTCTATACATTTGCTGTTTGCTACTTCTGATTAAAGAAACCGAGATATTTTTATTAATAACATTTTTTTTATCAAAACTTTATAAAATTGTATTTTAAAAAACTTATATTTGCTCGTTTTAAAAAATATAAAAAAAATAGCTTCACTCACAACACCGGCGAAATAGCACTAATACCCCCACAAAGCAGGGTAGGCAGAAGGAACCTAGTGTTAAGACACTCCGTTCCACACCTTCGCCGTATTCTGGAGGAATTGCGTGTTGCGTGGCGGACCTCAACGATGCGCTTTCGAGAGCGAAGAAATGAAAATATAAATAAATATTCATTCCCTCGAGTGGGGATCGAACCCAGAACCAGTCGATTTTACAGTCACACTTTGTGCCCTGCGCCACGACTGGCCTCAAAAATTATATTTATATAATAAAAAAAATTGAGGCCGTCATGGACTAAGGGGACAAGTGTGTGACTGTTACCCAACGGTTGTGGGTTTGATCGTCATTAGATGGAATGAATTATTATTTTGTTACGATTTTCATTTCTTCGCTCTAGTACAAAGGCAAAAGCCCGGTGTTGAGTTCCGTCATTCCTGTTGAATATTATATATCGCCTCTAATATTGCCTCGAAAAATTCGACGGGAACAGAGTGTCTTAAAACAAAGTTCCCTCTACCTACCCTGTTGTTGAGTGCGGGATACAGCGTGGAGCTGATTTAATTTTTTAAAATATATACAAAGCAACGCCGCTTTTCTGCAATTGTCTGAAAAAAATAAAAACAACCAGAAATAGCTGGTTATTAATAAATGTATAATTTTATTTGTCGGTTGAGGCCGGATACCCGGTTACGCAATTAAAGCGTATGAAACGGTCTCGTCCTCTGAGATTTGCATACAGATACGCCATTACAGTCAACGTCGCTTTATGGTATGAACATGACATGTGTCATAAATGTTGACTATTTTTGTGTGACACAGCTACGTATGTATGTATGTTAAAATGTTTATTTATCATAAACATGATGGCAAGCTTAGTTTTAGGGTTTCGTACCTCAAAAGAAAAAAAACGGAACCCTTATAGGATCACTTTGTTGTCCGTCTGTCTAGAGAATTTATTTGGAGCTCGCTTGGATGTATCAATCTGGAATTAATATCAAATATTTAGATCTTTGGTCCCTTAGAGTTCAGAAAATATAGAGCTTTTAAGTCTACGCAATCAAAAGATACTACAGTTTATGAATATATGGAGTAGGTACTTTTCGTGGTTCTACCATTATGAAATTTGACCAGCAGTAGGAACTTATAATACAATTAAAGAAAAAATCCAAAAAAATTTAAAAATTACAGATATGTCATAAAAAAGAAAATATATAACTACTATGTAACTACAGTTATAAAACGCGTGCATACGTCGGCAAACTTAAGTTTGTCAACTTTAATAAATTGTACTTACTATTGACATACAATCCCGAAATTGGTAATTGAAAACGATATTTCATAACCGTACGTCCGCGGGAAGTATCCTATTGGTACGCGGCGATTTTCACACAAATTATAGCAAAATCGGCGTTTAAATGCTCATATATTTTGATAACGTTAACTTAGTAGCTTGATTTTGCGCTTCAAGGGACTATAGACTTTAATAAATGATGTTCATATCAGCTTGATACCTCTACGCGATCTCAAGATGGATAAATAATAATAAGTAACAGTGGATGTATAAATGGTAATATCTCGATCTTGGCAGTTGGACAGACTGACAACAAAGTGATCCGATTTAATTGTTATTAAGTATCAATAATAATCATTGTGACTTGCTTAAGTGTTATGTACAGTGAGACGTGGGCATGTTCCCATTTTTTTTAAATACCAGAGATTTTTAACGTGATACTGATTGAATTGTATCAGCTTCACTTTGTATCCCGCACACAGTAGGGGAGGTAGAGGGAACCTAATGTTAAAACACCCCGTTCCCCACTTTCTGCCGAATTCTAGAGGTATTGCGTGTTGAGTGGCAGAACTCGACGCCGCGCTTTACCTTGACACCAGAAGAAATGAAAATATAAATTTAAGATTGATATGTATTAAAATATTACTTATAGATACAAAACTAAGTTATCTTTTCTTAAGCTACTAACTGTGGAATGCAAGAATATTTGTAATAGTATTATTTGATACATTGAAACGAAAAAATAATTTTAGATTATCATAAATACCTTAAAAATATATACCTAATAAAAATATATAAAAATTACACTCACGATTTGCCCAAAAAACCATTCATTACAAAATAAATCCACATTAGACTGCTCAGTTGGCTTCGATCGTAAATATAAAAACTGTGGAAAGAGAGCTATCACAGAGAGATGCTATCGATTAACTGACCGTTCGGAACTCCCCTCCGACGGTGGTCGGACCCTGTTGTAATCAAAACAGTAATCAAACGCTATGAATTGGGGGCCCGAATATAACTTTATTAGAATTTTAAACAAAACAATAATAAAATTCGCATGTGAATAGTGGTTTTATCCGGCTGTGATGAAAGTTGATTTGAATATCTGGTTTTTTCTTTAATTTTTATTATTTATAAATGTTTTTATTTTAAAAATAGGTATTATATATAGTTATAGAGTTTTTTTTACGCTCACGTTTCACGCTGAATCCCGCATATAGAAGAGTAAGCGATTCAACGACGTGCCTTGGCTTGTTAAGAGAGTGACGAAATGACAAAATTAATTTACCCGATTGGGATTAGAACCCGCTACTGTCGGGTTTTCAATCACTCGCTGTACCACTGCCATGCGACGACCACAGGTTTTTAAATTATTTTTAAGATTGTCAAAATTTGTTCTTCCCTTTCTAACAATGCTATAAACTATATTAAGCTTAGAATGGTGATGACTTGGTATTGTAATCATGAACGACATTGTGTTTCGATAGGGTAGATCTTTATCGTCAAAGGACTTTTTATCTGGCAGTATCTAAATTAAATTAAGAAAATCCAGTTAAATTTAAAATAAAATGCGTATGCTTTCTAATTTTGTTTTTGTGGCACGCTTAGAGTTCTTAATTTGCCTTCCTATATATTCTGTGTATTTCATCTTAACAGATTACAAAAAAAATATAAATTTTTACTTAGAGGCCAGTCGTGGCGCAGCGGTACAAAGTATGACTTTTAAATCGACTGATTGTGGGTTCGATCCTCACTCGAGGAGATGAAATATTTATTTAAATTTATATTTTCATTTCTTGCTCTGGTGTCGAGGAAAAGTACGGCGTTGACTTCCGCCATTCAACATGCAATACCTGGAGGTATTGCGTGTGAATTCCACGGCTAGTGGAGAACGGAGTGTCTTAACATTAGGTTCCCTCTGCCTACCCTGCTGTGTGCGGGATACAGCGTGAAAAAATATAAATATAACACGATTTAATACATCGCTAGGATACTATAAAAAATACACATAATTATAGTATTTTTAATAACATATTCATACTATATATACGCTATAGAAAAAAATGTGAAAAAATAATTAAACGCACTATAACATTTTTTCACCAAAGGGTTTGTCAGTGACGCGAGTATATTATAATAATTTTCCTCTGTCGGTACGGCCACGAAGCAAAATTATCTTCTCATCTCTTATTCTACCCGTTCATATTCTGCGTCGAATTCAATAGATTTGAAGTCGTATCATACGAATTGAATAAGTCATATCATTTCCATTTCGAGATTTAATATTTTGATGAAGTAGACCGTGGACGCCGCGTCGCGTCGTGGCGGTTTCGTGGTTTAACAATGAAATGTATGTATATATTAAAGGTACGTGAGATATTTACTGAGATTTTAGTTTCAGGGCGTTCTTATCTTGATTTTAATAATATGATTTTATTTTTAATTTATTTCTAAAATATTTAAAAGAATGTGATAATAAATGGTTAATATTTATTAAGAATCCGCAAATTTATAAGCCTTTTTGAGCATTTTACCTTTTTTAGGGTTCTGTACCTCAAAAGGACAAACCGGAATACTTAGTATCATGTTGTTAGCTTATATTAAGCTTCTAAGTCAATGCAAAAAAAAGATTGAACAAAAGAAGAACAAAAGATTGAACAAAAGAAGTGCTGCATTTTCTATAAAATTTGCCGTAATCAAAACCTATAGCGTACTTGACGTGGATCTACTTATGGAAGTAGAATTCGAAATGTGTAAGTTAATGTGTTCATAGAAAAAGAAATATTAGACACTTTAATCTGTAGCTCATTTCATACAAAATGTATGCATACGCTCGCAAACTTAAGTATGTCAACTTCTATAATTTGTACTTAGCTTTGATCTATAATTTCAAAATTGGTACAGAACCCTATGATCAGATCAAATTTAAATTATAAATAGCACCTCAATATTTTTATTTATTTTAACAATTTTTTTATGTTGTAATGTAAATAGAAAGATTATGAGGAAGTTTTATTCGTTTACCATTAATAAAATCCAGATAACTAATAACTATATGAATTCATAAGTTGTTCAAAACTATCTCTAAATGTGTATTGGATATTTCCAATACTTATCTGTATGGAGTATATAAAGTAAAGTTAGATAAAAAAAATATTTAAATCAGCTTCGCGTTGTATCTCACACACAGAGGGAACCTAGTGTTAAGATACTCCGTTCCCCATTTTCGAACTCTAAAGGCATTGCGTGTTAAGTGTCGAAACTCAAAGCCACCCCACCAGAGCGAAGAAACGAAAATATAAATTTAAATAAATATTTAATTTTCTCTACTGGGAATCGAACCTACAACCAATCGCGTTTCAATCACACTTGTGCCCCACTAGCCTCATTTACCTCTACACCCAACTAAGATATAGAGGTAAACACAGTAAGAAGTCCAAGTATTACAACTACAGTTCCCATTCCGTTGTCGCGCTGGTAATCTGGACAGCGTTCGCTAGCCGACCAATTATCTACGTGAAATAGTGTCCTTATTAGTGCTCTTACTTTGTGCCGGCTTAAATAGGATTACGTTGGCGTAAGTAGCCGTCTGTATACAGAATTTAGTCGGAATAGTTTTATACTTTGCTATAGTTTATGTGTGCGGTTTTTACGAGGTTTTCACTTCCGGTTGCAGGTTCGAATTGACCTATTTCTTATAAAGGGAAAGAGTAATATTTGGAACTAGAGGGCGCGCGCGGCTTCGCCCTCTTATTAGGAGTTAATTCTAAAAAAACCACGAAACACGTGTTCAATAAAATATTTTTAACAGTCTGAATTTAAATTTTTATAAAAATCGGTGGCAATTTAAATTTTTTTCCATATAAACTTTCAACCCCTTATTTGAACCCTTAGGGGGTGAATTCTTAAAAACCATGAAACACGTGTTCAATGAAATATTTTTAAGAGTCTGAATTTAAAATTTTATAAAAATCGGTATACATTAAAAAAAAATTCCATACAAACTTTCAACCCTATTTCATCCCTTTAGGGTTAAAATTTTTCAAATTACCTTCTTAGTGGATGTCCAGAATATGAAAATAAACATCTGCCCAAATTTCACGTTTTTACCATCAGCGGTTACGGCTCTGCGTGCGTCTTACCTCAGTCAGTCAGCACAAGTCCTTTTATATATATAGATTATACATTTATTTCTCTGGAGGCCGTCGTGGTTCAGGTGGCAGTTCGATCCCTACTTTAAGGAATGAATTGTTATTTCTTGATATATTGATTTCTTCGCTCTAGCTCCAAGGCAAAAGACTGGCGTGAAGTTCCGCCACTCAATACGTAATGCCTCGAAAAATTCGGCGGAAAATGGGGAACGGAGTGTCTTAATACTAGGTTCCCTCTGCCTACTCTGCTCTGTGAAGAATACAGCGTGAAGCTGATTGATTTGATTTATTTATTAACTTATCTCTTAATGGAGAAGTAATACTAGTAGACCTTAATGGCTTGTTAAAATACCAATTTGTAGAATCAAAGATAAGATATCTAGGGTGGCTAGTATATATTATATTTATCGTCGTTTTTTCTACGGTATTTTCTAATAACTGTAATACAAAAACAAAATTGAGGTAAAATGACGGAAAAAACTATTTCAGATATGTTTATGTTTTCTTTAAATATTTGCTAGCGACCCGCCTGTGACTTCGCCCACTTGGACTATATAAATTGTTTGATATGTTCTTTTTATTATATCCCGCACATGACTGGGTAGGCAGAACAAACCTGGACTAGGAGTTTCAGTATACTCCGTTCTCGTTAAGACATTTCCGAATCTCATTTTCAGTTGAATTTCCAAGCTTTGCAGTGTTGAATTGCGCAACTCAACGCCGCTATTTGCCTAGTTATCAGTGTGAGGAATGAAATGTGAAAATATGGGAATCGAACCCACAACTAACGCGTTTACTGTCGTACGCTTGTGCCTCTGCGTCACGTCAACTGGCCTCCTGGTGTTTTAGAGTCAAATTATAGAAGACTTTTTAAGCTTGAACAACTAAAGCTACCAGCATCGTATTTATATAATGGGGTAGCTATTTAATTTCGCTAGCGTCATTTGTTAGCGTTATGCGGACCAAATTTGTTCTAACTATTCATCTAAGCATACGATATCATAAAAAATTATAAACTCTGTTGTGGCTGCATTCTGAGGCTGTCGTTAGGTAGGAACACAAACGTGTTACTGACACAATTATTGTGGGTTCAATTCCCATTCGGGAGAATGTATTAATTTATTAATATTTTTATTTCTTCGCTCTGGTGCCTCTAGCGCACTGAGACAAAAATTCGGAACACTCAAAACTTCGGACAAACTCAAAAATTCGGTACAAAGTGGGGGAACGGATTATCTTAACACTAGGTTCCATCAGCCTTCCCTGCTAAATGAAGGATATAGAGCTGGAAAAAAATCTATTGTATGAATGAAAAGTTATAAAAAACTTATAATTTGAAAAATGATTCAACAAGATTTACAAATTATATCGTATAGAATTTGAAAGCAATGAATACTATAATATTAAAATAATTTAAGCAATACGAGTCCTTCATATACTAGACTACAGACTAGCCTTTGCACGTGTATTACGGTTATTACCTGTGTTATTACTTTGCGAGATCATCTTGTAAGATTCTCGATGAATAGGAAAAGATTTTCTATTTTTGTACTACCTGAGTAATATATTTCGATTTTTATTACCGACTTCTATAATATGATACTAATTAATTTACATTTATTATGTATAAAAAGCTGAGCAGTTGAGATAAACATAAAAATTAAATCAGCATTACGCGTTATCCAGCACAAGCAGGGTAGGCAAAGGGGACCAAGTGTTAAGACACTCAGTTCCCCATTTTCCGCCGAATATTTCGAGGCATTGCGTGTTGAGTGTCGGAACTCATCGCCAGACTTTTGCCTTGGGGCCAGGGCAACGAAATTACAAGATTAATAAATAAAAATTCATAGGATAAATAAAACTGTACAAAATGGTTATGGGTGAAGCAATTTTTAACTGGATTTTTCCTACTCTATAACATTATCTCTTTTTTACCGTACAACCTCTTTCGTGTCTTCCCCATCCAACGTAACATTGCCGAAGTGATATGTGCTCGACTATCACGCTCGGAACGCCATAATCAAAGGACCAAACCAAAGCAATTGGTTATTGCGTATTGAGTTTGGCGTATGGGACTCCGTTCTATCTGGGCACTCTATTTGGTTCTGCCTCTTCTCTGTCTCGCTAGGGGTAAAGCGTGAAGTTAAATAACAATATTAAAAAAATACTTGTTTGCTTAATAGTTTGGCGTGTATAAAAAATATATGTACAAAGGATATCCTTATTACTTAACCAATTAAAAATGAGCCTCGCAAAAATTGTTATTTAAATAGTTAAAAAAAATAAGATTAGAATAGGGTCCAATAACATATATTTAAGTTATAAAATTAATTATTATATATACCACATATGACAAAACTACAAGAACATACAAATAATGATTCTAAATATACTGAAAGAGAAAAATCAAAAAAATCCACCAACTTTTTTAAATAGCTACCATTGAATGCAACATGTCTCTTGCTGCTAGCCTACAGTGTAGAGTAATGTGAGTAATAAAATACTGCAAGCAGTTCCAGTGTCTCGTCGGGTCGGCAGTTAGTGAGATGGTTGCCATTAGTTAGGTGGTGCCACGCGGGCGCTACGCCGAGCTCACCGCTCTGTACGATGTAAGAATCTGTATTTATATTAACTTTTTTGTAGTTTATTCCTTCACGTTATATTCTGCACAAAGCAAGGCATGAAAAGGGAACCTATTGTTAAGACACTCCGTTCTGCGCTTTTTGCTGAATTATCGAGACATTGTGCGTTGTGAGTGGCGGAACTGAATGCTGTGCTTTGCCTTGTTACCAGAGTGAAAAGATAGAAACGTTAAATAAATAACTTCATTTTATACAGTCACACGGCGTACGGCCACCATGGCCTTATAAACTTCATTGACAAAATATAACAACAAAATATAATTTAACATGCTTTCATCTTAGTGTTTTCTATAAAAATTGTTCTATTAAAATATATTTTTATATTTATATTTAAAATGGAGTTCTGTTTAATATATAATGTCCCGATATTTACTTATTAACAACGAAATAAAATGAACATTCAGTGTGTTTTATACTATTGTATCTCAGTTCTTATTTACTTTTATTTCAATGTTGAACTATTTCAATTGTGGTTTATAAATTTACTATAAACCAAATCAGGAAAATTTTAGACTGTTATTCTATTATATTTTACTTATATATTTAGCCATTAAGGGAACATCATCTGAGTTGTGGGTTCAATCAAAACGCGGGGGAATGATTGCATATAATTTTCTTTTACTTTTTCTTTCTGGTAGATTAAAAACACGGCGTTGTGTTCCGCTACTTAACACGCTGTGCCCTAAAATCGGGCAGAAATAACGTTATGCGAAAAATACCGTAAGGCTGAATGAATTGCATATTCAATTTTGAGTAGTACGGAAGAAAGGTGAGACCTCGGTGTCCTTTATAAATATAGTGTCGATGATTATGGAAGAAGGTCACGGCTTGAGTACTCTATAATATATGAAAATATTGATGAAGGCGGACGAAGCAAGTATCGTAACACTCAGGAATAATGTTAAACTGTATAATGCTTATGTGTTTGTTATATTTTTCAGTATATAGATATAACAAGGCCAGTCGTGGCGCAGCCAGGGCCACAATAAAATAAAGAAATATAAAAAAATCTAATTTCCTCGCTCTGGTGTCGAGGCAAAGGACACTTAACATGTAGTGCCTCCAAAATTCGAAGGAAAATGGGCAACGGATTGTCTTAATACTAGGTAGCCAGTGCCTACCTTACTGTGTGCAAGATACAGCGTAAAGCTAAAAAAATACAACATAAGCAAATTACACACAAAATTCGTACTCTAATAATTTGGTATTCCTTAAAATCCTCGTAATGGCTACCAACCAATTTTTTTTGGTAAATCAGCACAAAGATCTAATATTTCCCATAAGGCTCTTTACGTTAAGGGTTTATGTGATATAGGAAAATGTTTTCTTAAAATGATCCTTTCACAGTATTGACATAGATAATGTACTCTTAATCCTGTGAGACACGTTCGCCGGGCTCCAGAGAGGTTTTCCAAAACAAAGACATGGAAGGAGATTAGAGACTTATCAGACGGCCTCGCTAGAAATATCTTAACGGCGCGGTACAAATAAATAGGGTAGGATATTCTCGTATACCGTTTATCTTTATTATCTGTAATGGTTTTGTGATGATGCTTTTCAATAAACTTTTTATGGAGTGATAGAAACTATTTGGTATAAGATGTTGTTAGTTTAGTGATTTTTTTTTGCTTTTATATTACTAAACACGCAACTTGATATACGGAATCAAATATAAACTAACGTAAATATCCACCTTCATTTATTCTTTTGTAGTGAACAAAAGAATAAAAAGTATGTAAATTAAAATATTTCATATATTTTGACCTTCAGTTATATGAAACTAAGCCTTGGTTATTATACGATTCTTAATAATGTTTTATGTTCTATATGAAATTTTTACAAGAAACAATATAGCGTTCGCGTCGCCATTGTCCCTACATGCTTAAAGTACATACGTAGTCTGCAGACAAGTGAAAGTCTTTGTGAATAAAAACATTTCTTTTAGAGTCTACGATTCAAACACAAGCTCCATTGTAATGACAGACAGACGAGTGGAATTCTTGCATAATTCACGCCACTGTCAGACAGAATGTGCTGCTATCCACGAATTTTTCATAATAACCTTCAAGTTTTGTTCATTAAGGATTATCATGCTTACTTTTATTTAATTTTTTATATATTTTATTGTATGTCAGAGGCCAGTCGTAGCGCAGGTGCACAAAGTGTTATTGTTAACGTGACAGGTGGATTCGATTCCCACTCGAGGAAATTAAATATTTAATATTTTCATTTATTCGCTCTAGTGTCGTTGAGTTCTCCAACTCAGTACGCAATGCTTTCAGAATTCGGCGAGGAATGGAGTGTCTTAACACTAGGTCACTCCTGCCTAATTTGTGAAACTGAAAAAAATAATAATAACAATACTTTAAATAACAATAAATTATATAACAACTTTATTAATTTTTCATCTACTTTGCTCTATGTTTGGTAGTGTTAGACTATTGCCGCATTTTCTTTAACAAGAATCTCATATATTTCCTTCATAGTGCTGCCATATAAAAAAAACATATCCCATAAAAAAAAACACACGATAACAAAATTTAAATCTACCTAACGTTGACTAAAATGATGAATTCACAAATTGTCTATTGTTTAATCTCATTTCATTTGTCCATGTTGGTATTGTTTAGGCTACAGCGCCATGTGGCATTGTAAAAACAGACCGTCACTACAGTCCCTCTAATCCTGAGCCGCGGCACTTTACCCTTCACTCATTTGCATAAGTCCCGTCCGCTACAAGATGGGCTGTTCTCTTAAATAAGACCCGAACGTCCATTCGCTCAGATTATACAGTGTATTTAAAGTATCAATTGGGGAATTAATTAGAGAATGTTTTATGTATGACTCAAGTCTCTGGAGTGGAATGGTCGAATGAAAGGAATGCTTACATTAAAATGTTAATGGAACTAAGTGATCTCAAGAAATGTAAAGTCTAATATTGAATATTGCTTATTTAAGAAATTTTCCTTTTTTTTTCTTTCAAGTTTATTATAGGGTTTGATGTTTTGCAGAATTATGTATTGGTGAAATATCAAATAATATTATGAAATTGAAAAGTTTGTTCGGTTGAACGCCGTAGTCTCGGGAACTACTTGTTCGAATTGATAAATTTGATCAAAGTTGCCACAGGTACTAATTAAAATTTGTAACGCATATAACAATACACAATTCTTAGTTACTTACATTTGACCAAACAGGCGTAGTTGTAGGTAAAAGCTGGTATTTATATAAAATATGTAATGTATGTATTATTAAGAAATAAAGTTCTTATTAGCGAAAGCTTTCTAAATTGCAAGGGATTTTATGTAGAGCTTAATTAGTTACCTTAATTTATTCAATTTCAGTTTTGTTTCTATCTAATTCTATTCTTTTTAAAGTATCTAGATACTTGATACCTTTAGATACAAAAACATACAGGGAAACCACGCTGAGGTACTATAAATTTCTTTATATTCTGTCCCAACGGAAATGGGTTGAGCAATAAATAAAATAACATTACAAAGAAAATAAGTTTTATAGATCTCACGAAAACAATGGAGCAGAACAAAAATATGCACAGAACATCTCAATAGAAACGACAATTGAAGCTTCGGTAATGTTCGCTATATCAGTAGAAAACATAAGACGGCGATACAAAAATGGCTACAATTGGCAAAAAAGCGGCGTCACGCCACAAGTTTACCCAATAAATATTCCTAACTGCCGTTTCGTAAGGAAGTGAATGCTCGAAAACACAATGATGGCCGCCAATATAATACAATACTGCTTGGAACAAGTGAGGCATGTCCAACGTATTCTATTTGTTGAGAAAATTGCGGTCGCCTTGTTTATTTTTGTACATGTGTGTTTATCGTTACGAACTTTGCTACCTTTGTGTGTGTGTATACTGTTTTATTAGCTGATAACTGATAAAAATCTTAAATTAAAATATTTAATCATATTAATCACGTATATACTAAATATATATATAATAGTCCGACGTTTCGACACTTTGCAGTAGTCCGCGGTCTGTGATCATTAGTCTACCCGTGACCACGGAATAGCAAATATACTTATAATTAAATAAATACGAGTATATATGAAGAAGAAATAACATTGATATTAGAAAGTTAATTTTTAAAATTTGTATATGTGTATTTTAAAGATTTTTTTATTCTCTGGAGAACCTGTAGTGTTACCAAAAGCAACACAAAAAGATTTCTAAATTTCTAAGCTTTATTAAAACCTGATTAATGTCATATTTGATTTTTAAAACCTGAATCCATATTTATTTTTATAGTGTTGTACATAATAATAAATATTTCCTTAAAAGTAAGTAGTATAATTGGTTATTATATACATAGTAAATATATCTCTGTTATTATAAACATACTGTTTATTGTAGGGGGCACGTAAAATAACAGCTTGTTCTGCCTTCTATAGTATATATAGTACCGGATGTATGTATGTCAATCAACGGATCAGTGAGGGCCAATATATGGTTTACTTCAATACTCTTCTTCTACTACTACTACTTCTTTGGGGGTCATCCTTATGTATATTCAGCGATTTTTTGTTGTTCAGCATATATATGATTGTTTATGATTTTTTCAAAAAAACCAGCTTTTTGAGACATTTTTGCTATCCTATTTGCTATAAAGAAACTCCCGTGACCGTTGTTACGACGCAAAATAGAGAAAATATTCTGTCCTATCTCGTAATGTGCTGATTTCCATATAATTAACATCCTCTACCTTGGCCAGATATAAATAAAGATAGAAAGAATAATATTAAATATTAAATATATTAAGTAAATCATTTTCACAGTGATATTATTTGCTTTCTTATATTATTACGTTTTTATTCGTAACATAATTCATAACAGAGAATCTTTCCGAAATAAATGAACCATTGGCGTAAATTGATGGCATCTAGTGTAATATAAAAACTAATAAAACTTGGAGTAATTTATCACAACTAAATATATTACATACTATGAAAATTACGTATAAATCTTTTGACAGGTAAGAAAAATTGGCAATATAAAAGACATGACTCTCAGTCGATAAAAGTTTGTGTCGTGTAATGACAATCTATTTTTACTCGTCTCTCCTATAATTTGGATCATGGATGGACAGACGATAAAGAATATTGTTTTTATTGAAAATAACAGTTTTTAAATTAATTCAAGTATACTCGTACCTACTGAGGCCGTCGTGCCGTAGTGGTTGTGGGTTTGCTGCCCACTCATGGGAATTATTAATATTTTTTTTCTCGCTTTGGTAACGGGGCAAAGCGCGGCGTTGAATCTCGCTACAAAACAGTAGATTTATTCTTACAAGTAAAATTAGATTTCATTGTCGTGCAGCTAAGATGTTGTTTACTAAAATATTATGTTTCATTAAATTGCTTAAGCGTGGTGTTAAGTTTCGCAATTTTTTATAATTTACGAAAGAAAAACTTATCTATATAAGAGTTTCTTCTTAATTTATTAATTAAACGAATAAATAATATTAATTAAACCATAGTAAATGCCATAAAAATAATATTCATAAATCAATTGATAATTATTATTAAGCTTTTCGTATAAATTATATATAACTGCTGTCGCAACCATTAAACGCAAATTTAGGTTACCCGCAACGGCCGTTTCAGCATATAAAATAATATAGAAATATAACAATTTCACATAAATTTGAAAGCTGCGTTTTTATTTTATTATTATATAAAAAAGAGAATAAAGTAAATCTTTAGTGGTTTTAATACATGGCTAGTTATACGTGGCTCATTTACATGTCAAAGCAAAGTTAAAATTGAAAACAAGCTGGGAAAAAAGGAATTAAGATCTCGTTAGATTCCCCACTGGCTTATTTTTGAGAGATTCCGTGGTAGAACATAAAGCTGTGCTTTCTTTTTTTACAAGAGCGAAGAAATGAAAATGAAATTAATTCTTTCCTCCCAGTGGAAATCGAACCCACGATCAACGAGCTTACAGTCTAAAATATTTGAATAACCACTTATAAAGTGTATAACATTATAGATATGAAGACGAATCCGCAATCAATAGATACAGAGAATGGTGAGAACTGACGAAAATGTCACGGTAAAGAAGAATGTGCTTAGACCATTTGGGCACGTCGAGTAGTGAGTGATGCAAGAATTAAAAAAAGAGATTTTTGAAGTAAAAGGGAGTGGTAAGAGAGGCAGAGAGAGAGAGAGCTATTCTGGTTGCTTCACAAGGGACAAAGTGTAAACGAAAAAAATATATATTTTAATATAGACGTCTACAATGAAGCAATTTAATTGTAATGAGTACAATGTATGCAAGCAGAGATACGTGGAAAAACTAGTTAATAATATTATCCTTACAATTTCTATTAAGCACAGCCCCTTTAAAATTCAAGGCTTTATGTAAAACATTTTATCTTAAATATATTTCTAGATAAGAATATTACCATTTTATAAATAGTTTTAACATTTAATTTTACGTTGTAATATTTTTTTCTTTTATTTTTTAGTTAACATAATTGTGTTAGAAGTTTTTATTTAAGCATCATAAAATATAGAAAAACGTTGAGCTTTTAAAATTATGACTACAATTTTAATAAAATTATTAAATGCCTACAATGTTAATATTAAACTTAATTTTCTTTTGTTGTGTAATTAAATGTTAGTATTAAGCTTCACACTGTATCCTGCATATTGCAGGATAGGTAGAGGGAATCTAAGACAGTCCGACTTCCACATTCCTCCCAGTTCTCGAGGTATTCTGTATTTAATGGCGGAATTCAACACCGCACTTTGTCTTGATACCTGAGCGAGGAAATGAAAATAAATCATTCCTCAGCATCAAACTCACGACCGCGTTGCTTCTGATTATACCGTCAGTACATCGTGTACTGCGGCACGACGCTCTATGAAACTTGTACTACAGTTGTTACATATACATATATGTATCAGATGTAACTGAAATGCTTCTGAAACAGGCAAGTCTCAGTAGTAGTAGTTCCAGAGCAACGAACATAAACCTTGAGTCTGTTGGTCTATTATGCAATTTTGTTTTTGTATATTTTATTGTAGAACGGAATACGTTGCATCAATAAGACCATATTGTAAACATGGATTAAATAAAAAAAAATCAAGTCAGCTTGACGCTGTATCCCGCACACAGCAGGGGTAGGCAGAGGAAACCTAGTGGGAAGACACTCCGTTTCCCATTTTTTGCCGAATTCTGGAGGCATTGCGTGTTGAGTGGCAGAACTCAACGCCGCGCTTACCCTCGACACCAGAGCGAAGAAAATGAAAATATAAATTTAAGTAAATATTTCATCTCCTCGAGTGGGGATCGAACCCACAACCAGTCGGTTTAACAGTCATACCTCGTGCCGCTGCTCCACGACCGCTGGCCTCAAACATGAATACATATGAATAATTTCAACAATTAAAAATAATTTCTTAAAAAAAAGTTTATTCACAAACGACAACTAACTATTTACAGTAGTTACAAATTAATACACTAATCGCTAAGTCGCTTAATTTTATTTTAAAATGATATAAGAATTATCGATGTCGAATTCAGGATAGACGAACAAGACGAAACAAAGGTTATTAGAAAGTCCGTTTTTCCCTTTCCACTTATTTTTCGAAGTAAATGTTGGAACTCAACGTCGCAATTTGTTTTGTAACCTGAGCGATAGAATAAAAATAACAATTTTTTACATTTTTAAAGTGTTAATCCACACTTAGGAAAGCAAAAGTACTTATTTTGGAAAACGTATAAAACTTTAAACGTAAAGGAACTCGAACCCGCGCCTTCTGGAAACCGACCAGGTTTCCAGGAGGTCTTCTAAAATAAGTAAAAATAACTAATTCTCCCAAAAAAAGAATCGAACCCACATTAAAAAAAATCGCTATACCATTGTACCACTGTACCACAACAGCTTAAAATTTACAGCCCTTATGGTCATCTAAATTACAAAAACTGTTTAAAAGAAAATTTCATAAAAAAAATCAACTTTTGTCTAAGCCTAGATATTTTTTGCCCTTGTTACCATTTCAAAGGAGGATAATTGTGCCACGCATAATTTTGCTTTAGAAGAAAGGTACATAAAAGTAATTAGGCCTATTTATCACGAAGCTGTTATACACATGCCGTGAAGAGGTCCTTAATGTTTAAAAATGAATAATTAAGGTAAATATGAATGGTTGTGTAGTATGATGTTTTAGCTACCTACGGACGTCGAAAAAGGTCTTGGCATTTTGTTTGATGCAAATTATTATGTTTATTGTATATAAAACCGACTGGTTGTGGGTTCGATGCCCACTCGAGGAGATGAAATATTTACTTATATTTTATATTTCCATTTCTTCGCTCTGGTGTCGAGGACTAGCGTGGCGTTCAGTTCTGCCACTCAACACGCAATGCCTCCAGAATTCGGCAGAAAGTAGCGAACGGAGTGTCTTAACACTACGTTCTCTCTGCCGACGCTGCAGTGTGCGGGATACAGCATGAAGCTGATTTATAATATAAATTAATATTTAAATTGCTTGTAAATATTTCTATAGTGTAGCATAAATATTTAAATTTGCTAATTTGTAACTAATCCTTTAAGCTCTGTGCTAAAGTTATTTGCTTAGTTTTTGGTTAAACATACAGTTATAGTTATATAATTGAGGCTAGTTGAGCAGATGGCTAGTGAGTGACAGGTTATGGGTTCGATTCTTCGAAGTGTCTTAATGGAAAGTGTCTTATTAAAATAAAATTATTACATATTAATTTTATTGTTAATTATTCATTAAAAGAAATAAATATTATTATAAGTATAATAACATGGGTATTGTACATGCCGGGTAATTAGTGAAATATCCCCACTACTACCCAGCAGGGTAGTCATTGAGAACGAAGCGCCTAACGCTAGGGTCTCTACATACCATTTTTGCCTCGTCCTGTTGTTTTTTACCTGAGGTGTCCCCCTACCTCTCTTGCCACTCACTTTTCCATCATAAATCTTTTTTGCCAATCTTTCATCACTTATTCGTGCGATGTGTCCAAACCAGCTGAGCACGTTCTCCTTCTTTCTACCTATGAAATCCTCGTCGTCATCATATCTTCATGACCTGCCATTCTGTGTATGTCTTTATCGCGAATTTGATCAACTAAGCTGACTCCGTATATCCTGTGAAGAGATCGTATCTTTACAGCATTAATCTTTCTCTTATTCTTCTTCTCTAATACTCACGCTACGCTGCCATATAACAGCGTCGGTACCAACACTGTACTGTTTACAGGCCTTTTTGTTGACCTTTCTCCGTCTCATCAATACATCTAAGGCACCGTTAACCCTGTTACTGGCAGCAATACGTCTCTGCATCTCGTATCTTCCATCTCCATTGAACATATGTACATCCCAAATTAACCACTTCATTCACTTATTCTAATATCTTATTATTTGAATTACGTCTTTCATTCATTTCTTTCAAATACCAGACCCTTTTTCTTGCTATACTAGAATCCTTATAGTGTTGTAAGACGTGAACTACTGTGAAATTATTTTAAATTAGAGCTATATATATAATATTAATAAAACGATTTTTTTTTTGAAAAAGTAAATGGTGTAGTGGCGAATGGAGTGTCTTAACACTCGGTCCTTTCTGTCTACCGTGCTGCGTGCGGGATACAGGGTGAGGCTGATTTAAATGAGGACAAATATTTGTGAAGGCAAATATAAAAAAAAATAGTTTTTAAACCATAATGGAAAAAGAAAAACTCACTTATAGTATAAATGCCTATAAACTGGCGGAAGTGAAATATTGCCTCAATTATTCCAAAGTTTTGTAATAAGAAAGAAGCAAGGAACTCAATAACTTCAGTCAGCAAGTTGAATATCGGAATTGCCCTTCATGAGGGATTAAAGTCATGACCCTTATAGTTAGTTTGCCTACTAATATTTACTTTTGCCTAAATATACTCTGGGGCATTTATAGATTTTATATTTCAATACTTCTGGGAACAAGTTACAATAGAAACATTTTGAATGATTTTCTATTTGGGAAAATATATTTTTTTATTTTTAAGCTGTATTCCGATTATAGCAAGAGGGAATGTGGTAATCTAGTGTTAAGACTCTCCGTTCACATTAGAACACTTCCTTTCCCACTTTTCGCTATATTCTAGAGGCATTGAGTGTTGAATGGTGTAACTCAACGGCATACGGAATCAGGAATCTATCCTGATTCCGATAGTATGCCGTTGAGTCCACAGCCGTGGCATTTATAGTTATAGCTTATTAATTATTAATAGTTTTAAATTACGGCTTTTGTTGCGTAGTGGCAAGTGTCTGAATGATAACACTATAATCGTGTATTACATTATTTGTCATTAACACGAAAAAGACTTTTAAAAAAACATAAAAAGTTAAACGTAGCGAGATTTGAACCGTCTAAGCGCTTTGACCAACTAAGCCATATGTTGTCATCGGCTACTATATATATATATAACAACAGTTATACAAAAAAAATTCAACGCAATGTAACAAAAATATCTGAAAAAAAAAGATAAAATGAAACGACTAAAACTATCCATCATTTACCTAGGTTTAATATCTCATTAGTTTTATTTGCGTTGTCTCTGAAACTGCCGCAAACTTTGGCTCGGTTGCTATCTATTATGAAATTCAAGCTTCAAGAGCCTTAAGAGAAACGCAACTATCATGGAAGTCAAGTTTTCCACTCAACTATCTTTTAACGAGCGAAATGAATATAATTCAAGAATGTTTTATGTTCGGGAACCAAGTTTCATCTGCGGCTGCTTCTGAATAATGTGGAACATTAATAAACAGGGCTGGTTCCACTGCAGTAAGACTGTAAGAGGATATAATTAATTATGTCACCCAGATAGGAACATCTACAGCGACAGACACTATCGCTTAGGATTCAAATTGTAAAAGTTGGTGATATGGCTAAAATCACGTGATAGCTGCGATGGGTCTCGAATCCTTCAAAAATATTTATTTTTATAAATTTATATAAATTTATATAATTATGTCCTATCTGGATATGATAATATCCAAATAAGTGGCGGAACTCAGCGACGGGCTTCCTTAAAGAAAGAAGAAGAAATGAAAATATTTATAAATAACAATTCATTTCCCCGAGTAGGGATCGAAGCCATAACCGTCGCGTTACAGTAACATCCTTGTGCCCCTGCGCCACGACTGTCTCACATACGTGAAATTATAATATTTTTATTCTGAATTTGAAACAACTATTGTATTTTGCTCTAAAACACAATTTCTGCGAATTTTAAAATTCAAATATATTTCAACCTAAATTATTCACATTAAATAGGTATAACACAAAATACCTAGAAAATATATATATAACAAAAAAAAACAAGAATAATGTCATTTCCCCGTTCTATAACTTTAATTTACATTTTAATACGAAAACCAACGTCCGTGAAATATATTTTTCTAACTCACAAATAGGACTACAAGCATTACTGGTGTAGAATAAGATTTTTATTTCATATTGCAAAGTATTATTATAATACGAAACAACGCCTGCAATTTCATCGCACATGGAATGCAGCTAGGGATATTACGACCGAGTGTAGTACGCCTAGAGTATATTGTTTTTCATAATTTTAAACTAGTATGTTGTTTCCTTTGTTCTGTAACAGTGAAGCTAGAAATAATTTACCACAATACTCTACATTTCTATTATATTTAGTTGTTATACTTGAATAATGTATTAATCATACTGAATATAATATACTGTGGCATAATATTACTGAGCATTTATTTCAAAAAATGTCAGAATTTCTTTCGGGATTTATATTTTATTGTGTGTACGTGTAGATATTTTTATATTTTTCCTACTTTAACATGTCGGTTTATAAGAAATACTTAGTTAAAAATATATTTTTAATTGATATATTTATATTTTCATTTTTTCTCTAGCGTCGAGGCAAAGCACAGCGTTGAGTTCAAATACTCAACACGCAATGCCTCTGGCATTCGGCGGAAAATGAGGAACGGAGCGTCTGAACATTAGGTTCCCGGGTTCCCGCTACCTACCCTCTATATGCAGGATAAAAAGAGAAGCTAAAAAAAATTCTAAATTAAAATACCGTAGATAACAAAGGAGAGTAACAAAATCAACACCACTAACGGAGTCGAATCTAAATAGAAAGCCAATTTGTCTTTCTTCCGACATGAAAAATAGAAATGGAATGGCGACTTTATTTTTTCCTCGGATCACAATCATTTTTTACGGCATCATTTACGATCGGTGCGGACAGTTTCGCGTAGATCATTATCAACGTTTATTTAATCATTAATTTATCACTGCCGTACAAATTATCCATTTAAAAAAAAACAGCGCTCTATTTGACAGGAAATAAATTGATGTGCGTTTTTTTGGTAGAGACGGTTTAACTGAGGTTGTGACCGGTTTTAAATATTTTAAATTTAATGCGAATAGGAAAAGCGCGACGTTGAGTTCCGTCACTCGATATTTAATATATCCAAGTCATTATTAAATTTATCGAATCAGGCGGAGACAGGACAACGGAATGTTTGGTTTGTTCTCTCATTTTACCCTGTTATACGGCAAAAACCGTGAAACTATAAGCCGTAAAATTACTATATGTCTTAATATACATGTTAACACACTGCATTGTCAATTTACTTGCGTTTCCTAATTTTTGCCAAACTTTCGAGGCATTGCGTCTAAGCGGCGGAACTAAACGCCACGCTTTGCTTCGATACCAGAGGGAAGAAAATAAAAGAATAAAATAAATATAAAAATTATTACCCCCAAAAAGTGGGAATCGAACCCATGACCATCGTCTCTACTTTTGGCATATTATTACTATTATAGAAAAAGAAAACAATGAATTTTAATAGAACTTCTCTGTCTTTCACAAAATGAAAGTGTGTAAAAATATGCTTAATTAGCAGATAAATTGTCCAGCATCAGTTTGAATGCAGCTCGAATAAAATTTTCATTAATGTCACAAAGTGTTTGCCTTGTTTTTACTTCCTTTATGTTAAACATTGGCTTAAAGTCCACAATTAATGTGAATTTTTACGTAGTAAAAAGTATTTTATAGTGGTATATTTTACGGTTACGTAGCGTAATAAATTGTAACAGTGTCCATTTTTCCGTTCAAATGAAGAATTTAAGGATTTTATATCGCGTTTATTTTAATGTGCAAAAACATATTTTACGAGGAACGTCGAGGTTATATTTTTTATAAATGTTACGACAATTGTGATTTAATAGCATGTAAATTCTTATTTATATATATATTCCAGCTTCACACTGTATCTGATGTTAGGTATTGCTTGTTGAGTTGCAGAATTTAACGCCGGGACACTTCCTGTGTCTTAATGAGGAACCTACGTATTGTAACGATCCATACCAGAACTAAAATGTAAAGGTAAATTCAAAATAATAATAATTTATAAAAAAATATTATAAATATAATTTATAACATTATTTAATTTATAGCTTACCATAAATACAATCATATAAATAATAATTTAGTTCAGTTCTTTAATTACGTGTTCCGTTCACAAATAATATTAAAGTGACGTAATATACAGTAGATAAAACACGCAGATTTAAAATATGTTTATTAAAAATAATTTAATCATTATATGTAATCATTATATATCTATTATAATTTAAAATAAATAATAACATAATTAATATTTTAATTATTGTAAAATATTATGTTGGCTGAATAAGCTACTGTCAACGTCAAAGTCGAGAAAAGGAAATAAAGTGAAGGGAGATGGCGGACGCGCCTGGTGGAGGATAGTGATTCAAAATGTTTAGAAGTTTAAATTTATAATTAATATATATTTAGTTACATCTTATATGTAAAAGGCATGTGAGTTAGTACATGTAATAGTGATATAAGTATTTGAGGCTGGTAAAGTAAGTTATAAGTGCTTATTACGTATTTACTTACGGTTGTTTGTTTTGGAGTACTTCGTCGGTAAATTTTTAATAGCTTATTATTAAAACAAAGTAGAGTAATATTAATGCACGTAATGCCCTCAATATCCAGAGATAATTATTATTTATTTAGTAAATGGAAATAAATACATGAATATGATTTTATGAGGTATGTAAAATTACAATTATATTAATGTACGCAGAATGTCTGCCGCCATCTTTGTCAGATGCTTGTTACATACAAGCATTTATTGTAAAATGAGAGTTAAATAGATTTAGTGTATTATAATTACTTATAAATGAAATGTCTATATATTATATTAGTAAATATTTAACATGTTACTATAAAAGGAAATATAAATATAATAGTATCATTTATAATATGATATAATTTTATTATATCAAAATACGTATTTACAGTTTATAAATATTATATAATATGAGTCTATTTAATGTCCTACAATAAAGGTTATCAAAGGGTGTCACGATATTTAATTAATTATCATAAATATATTAGACAGTAACAAAATTTTAATTATAAACTATTTGTACGATTGTCGGAGTTCATTGACCCTATGTTTTACTAATAACTGATATTGGAGTCACAACCGATTGCTGTTTGGCTCCGCAGCTACTAATATGCTTGGCTAGGCAAATTGCTATGGCCTTTTATTGTTAAACTGCGATCGACGTTGTCTCGCGGTGCGCTTACGATGCATAAGTAATACAATCTTTAAACAATAATAATACAATAATACAATCTTAATATAATCAAGCGTAATCAGTACGTTAAGAGAGATCACACCACGGACGTCCCGGAGTGCCAGTGATAAAGACTGCTGCAACCACGGTCTGGTAGGAATTCACGGTGTAGAGGCGCGGGTGGGGCGGTGCCCTCGCGCTTTCTTCCTTTTATTATAACTAAAGATTTTACACAGTTATAGTAGAGAGGAAGATAGGACGTCTTTGATATACTTAAGAAATGTCACGGGACAGACTATGACATGTTATTTATCATAATATATTTTATTTGTACTTGTACTAAATTTATTTTGAGGCCAGTCGTGGCGCAGCGGCACGAGGTGTGACTGCAAAACCGACTGGTTGTGGGTTCGATCCCCACTCGAGGAGATGAAATATTTACTTAAATTTATATTTCCATTTCTTTGCTCTGGTGTCGAGGTTAAGCGCGGTGTTGAGGTCTGCTACTCAACACGCAATGCCTCCAGAATTCGGCAAAAAGTGGGAAACGGAGTGTCTTAACACTAGGTTCCCACTGCCTACCCTGCTATGTCCGGGATACAGCGTGAAGCTGATTTGTATTAAATTTATGGTACTTTTCATATTAATACTGTTAACTCTGAATCTCTAAAAAATCTTGGATTACTTACGATCACTAGGGAAGGGTTCTAACTATATTAGACGTATCACGAGCCATACTAAAATATTAAAATTATTATTTAAATAATTTTATTTAAATATTTTATTGAGTAGAATGGGGAAATGTACCTCAGTTACAGTATCCTACACAACTCTGTAGGATACTGTAACTGAGGTACTGAACGTAGGTAGAGAATGTAAGGTACATGCACGTCGTACAGCATGAATATTAAAAAAAGTGTTGATTATTTTAAATATTATATATAAGTACTAGCGATAATATAATATTTCACTGTGAGAGAGAGTGCTTATCTGATTTGGGTACGTCGAACGAAAGATTAAAGAATGGCAAAAAAGATTTATGATGGAGAAATGAGTGGCAAGAGAGGTAAGGGGCGACCTCGGTTCACTTTCTTTAACAGTATCAAATGTACTGGAGGAAGGTCACGTAAAAAGCATGAGGACCTCCCGGAGGGCATGTATAAAGAGGTTGATTACATTGGGCGAGGCGAAAGAGGTATGTAGAGAACGTAGCGTTCGGCGCTCCGTTCTGTATGACTACCCCGCCAGGGATACAGCATGAAGCTAAGTTAAGTTTTAAATTAAAAATTATGTTACTTGGTCCGCAAATCCTAGGCAATGCTATGAACTTCTCACCCTGCAACGCAATGGGCCCGGCGTCCGCATTGCATTCTACATTGGAATGCTAAATAAATTCTTCTCTATATTCATACATCTTAGTGAAGTCATTCTGTAGTCTACTTACGTATTAGATATAAATTTCCGAACGTAAAACTCCAGTACATGCCTACGCCAACCCAATGCCGCATTTTACCTAAGCTGGCTATAAAAATATGAATATATTTTAACACAATTCAAACGATACAAAATAAAAACATCAAGTTGAATTTCAATCCGCAATAATTATACACATATATAATATAATAAAAACATATTTTTTGATACCTATCAGCAAGTAGCTTAAAATCTGTACAACATCATCCACCCAATCAATTAAAAGCACAAAGACCAAATGAATTACTTATCGTACTCGCTGCATGTTAACTCCATTGATAGGAATGTAAAATGTAATACAGATCCAGCGACATTCATCATTTTAATTAACTGAAGCACCGTACACTGTATGGAATGGTACAATAATATGACAAAAACACAAAAAAAAATCAATGATATATTATAATTAAATATTATTGATTTATCGCGTATTGAAAATAGCTGTTGATGTTGGGGTTGAAATTTAGGGTTCCATACTTCAAAATAAAAAAACGAAACCATTTTCACGACACTTTTAGTCCGTCTGTCTATCTGAATGTCTGTCTTGACTGGCACTTATACGATTTGTATATTATGTATCAGCTAGCTTCTCTCTAAAGGCAGATTTATTATTTTTTATTTATTTGCTACCCCGGTGAGATATTCTTCGCTCTGATAACGTGGCAAAGCACGATGTTGAATTCTACCACACAACACGCAACGCTCCACTTATCACTATGTTTCCAGGTTCCCTAAAAAAAATATTTTTAATATAATATAATAGTTTATTTCGTTTATTTCACGATTCACGTAGGCGTAAGTGTCAAAAGATATATCATTTATCATTATATTTTAAACCAAATGCAACATAAAAAATACAAGCGATATTATTCAAACTGTTATTTTTATTACGTACATCGATGTCCTGGATAGATTAATGGATTCCATGTATCTACTTTATTTACTTGCGTAATTATTACGATGCCTGCATCAATCAAGCTGCTTTTACTATTAAAATATGAATTTTAATATTAAACTTATTGTGATTTACATGTCTTTTAGGGTTCGGTAACTTTTAAGAAAAAAAAGGAACGCTTATAAGATCATTTTCTTGTCCGTCTGTCTGTCGATCTGTCTCTCTGTCAAGAATTTTTATCTCAGGAACGGTTGGAGATATCGCGTTGAAATTCAAATCATACAAAAAAGTCTACAGTCCCTTGATTTCCTGAACAAAATCGTATTTCTTGTAATTTGGGAGCTAGTATCTACAGATAGTAGAAGTAATAATTCAGGAAAAAATCTGAAAACTATAGATTCTGATTGCCTCTAGCGTAGGTGCTGGCATACTACGGTATGGTTTAACACTACGGTAATAAGAGATCATGTAATCGGTTTAACGACCTTAAATCATCAGCTAGGTATTCTGGGTTTCGTACCGTCATTTTCAACAATAACTAATTTGTCAAAAACGTCTGATTTTATCGAGATATGTGACTAAAGCATTCACTATATAGCCGAATAATTTTTATCATTGTTATACATGCTTAAAATGAATAGAAATTTCATAAATAACACTTATCAATCTGTCTACTAAAACCTTTATTTAACACACCAAACTGATCTGAACTAAACTGAACCTCATCGAACCAGCTAATCAGAATGCGAGCGTCAAACTATCCACGATCTACCATTTCAACGTATTATCTGCGTCGCTTTTATGATAGAATTGCAAATTTAAACCCCTTTGTAAGCACTTCGCATTTGGAAACACAAATTCGCTTTTACGCTTATTTGCATGCCGTGTCACAGTTGCGGCGACTTCCGAAACGCTGCACCAAAATTGTCCACCGTCCTCGTTATTAATATTATATGCTAACACCGTCCTCCTAAAGCGTCTGGTCTCGGCGTGAGATTTGTCCACTTAAATATTTATTTTACGTCAGACTTAGCTTAGCAGCAATTTACATTAATGGCTTGTCATAAATTCTTGCCTGTCAAATGTTTATTGCATATTTCATTTCTAAATTGTTAGGGCGCCGTGGTGCAGACAGGACAACGTATGATTGTCAACGCGGCGGTTGTGGGTTCTCTATCCCGATTGGAGGATGATTATTTTATGTTATTTTCTCCGCTCACAACACGCGATGTTTCAAACCTTAGATCAAAAGTGGCGCAATATATCGAACGATTAGGAGAAAGTGTCTCCCATTGAGAACTATTAGTTAGGCTGTCTTTTCTTGTATCTAATTTATATAAAATGTTTACAGCTCTCTATGCTCAGTAGTGAATATAAGCGGCATTGATTTTCCACGTTAAATATAGTAAATTCTAAAGATGACGAAAAAACGTGTTCTTATACTTTAACTAACTTCTCGGTGAATCAAATATTTAAAATGAGGAAGTTACGTTTTTTGCAGAACTAATTAATGAATCAATGAAAGTTTTATAAAATCGTAGTGTAACAAGGATATTCTGTATTTGTTCTACACGTACTCTCGGGTAGTCGAGTTAAGTACTTATCTGAGATTATATATGGATAAATCATATTTAAAATTGCTTATATGATATTCTTTTTGTATTTTATATAATAAAAGCTAGTTTGTAATTACTTTCATACAGATTTGATGAAGTAAGTCTTCAAACTTTGCAATATTTTAAGAAAAAGATTACAGTAAACAATGTTGTTATAATATAACATTTTACACATAAGCGAGGACAGTCGTGATGCAGGGGCACAAAGTGTGACTGTAAAACCAACTGGTTGTGGATTCGATCCCCACTCGAGGACATGAAATATTTACTTAAATTTACATTTCCATTTCTTCGCTTTGGTGTCGGGGACAAGCGCGGCGTTGAGTTCTGCCACTCAACACGCAAAATCTCCAGATTCGGCAGAAAGTGGGGAACGGAGTGTCTTAACACTAGGTTCCCTTTGCCTATCCTGCAGTGTGCGGAATATAGCGAGAAGCTGATTTATTTTAAATTAATGCTCAATTTCTCTGGCTAGATGTGTCGTAATCAGGGTCGCCAATTAACATCGATTATTTTAATTGAAAGTAAAATATAAATATGACATAGTTTTAAGATAAAGCAGGATTATTCGTAATATCATCTCTTTATTAAACTACTACAAAAAAATATTTATAAACGAATAAAAAATTTAACGTCGCGGGACTCAAACCCCCAACCCCCACTCAAAACTCTTAAAAACTTTCCAAGCGCTCCACCCAATTCTGCCACTACTTAGAAATTCTTATACACTATGCTGTTACATAATTATTTTGCTTCTACTAAAAAATGCCACAATATACATAAATCTGACCTTCCAACGCTAACCTAACATAAACATCTAGATTGGCTGATATAGGCACTCGACCCTCAGTAAGTGGGGCAATCCATTCAGCCCTTACCGGCGTATGGAGACCGTAAATAATATTGCACACCTGTTAGTTGATTATACAGATAAAGAAATTTAGTGTACACATTCAATGCTTATGTTTGGTTTATAGTAATGCTTAAGATTTCTCATAATACTGGCCTTGTTGTTGAAGCCATCGTAGGGAATTGGGTTAGTGTGGCTGTAAATTTCGACATTGCACGATGTTAGGTTCTGTGATATGATGTCTCGGAATTAAACAGCATGGAGAAAATAATATCTTTTTTATACTATGCATTGTGTGAGAAAATGCTAGATTGGAGCTAAATATTGTAAGCTAAAATTATATTTTAAGAAAAGGGTGTTTTAATTTAAAAAATTGCAATATTATTTTCTCAGGTAGTTGTGAAAATATAAAATTTTCATTTTTCTTGTATTTGAAATTTCAATTAAAGTGGATTTTGAGCTTCTTGAATACCTTACTAGAGATTCCTAGAATAATTTATTATTACAGTATGGACAGTAATGAATTTTAACAAAATTTTAATATAATTAATCGTATATATAAAATCGGAAGATGCAACGATAAAATTCAGTAGTGATACAGTATGAAGGTGAAAAAATAATTATATTGTTTTTATATGTAATTGTGAGACCAGCAATGACGCAGGCGCACAAAATGTGATTGCAAAATCGACTGATTGTGGATTCGATCCCCACTCGAGGAAATGAAATATTTATTTACATTTGTATTTTAATTTCTTCGCTCTGATATCCGGGCTAAACGAAGAAATGAAAATATAATGAAGCGGCGTTGAGTTCCGCTATTGAATACTTCCAGAACTCGGCGGAAAGTGGTAACAAAGTGTCTTAACATAGGTTGCCTCTGCCTATCCTGCTGTGTGCAGGGTACAGCAAACTGATCTATATGTAATTATATTTACATAATAGATTATTAAATTATGTTCTAAAAAAAAAGATACTAGCCATGTACCTGCAGGCTACTATAGAGAAGCTCGTTTAACTATACTAACCTTTGAATTTTAATTAGGTCCTTGCCATTATGTTGCCTCAAGGGCGAGACCATTTACGTAGAAATTTTATTCGACTCAATGAGCCGATGTAATTTTCATCTATTCTAGAAAATTTAAGGCCTCTTCGTGATTAACTCACAATTTAGTATCTGAGCAATTTTAAAATTGACAAACAAATGTTGGATTATTTGAAACTAGCTTCAAACTTAAACAACTTAAATGATAACAGAAATTAAAAACAAATTTGAAAACGCTTTATTAATATTTTAATATCTTGATATTTAATAAGTTCTTCATTCATTTTAATTAACTCTTTACATAGTAGAAATAAATAATAACATTTTATTAATTATATAATATTTTGTAGACCCACTCTGCAATTTAAATTTAAATGTGAATTCCCACTCTCACAAATAGCATTTTACTTTAACGGTACGAATAGACTACGACACTATACACGTTACACTCAGTGTATACATCGAGATTCTCTCAATGAACATGAGTGTTTCTAGTTGCAAAAACTATAGTGATACGATTATTTATGTTGCATCAACCGCTGTAGGAATACTTTGTATTATTGTTGTTGTTGTTGCTTATAGAGTTGCTTATACATGCTTATAGCCTAAGATCCCACGACCCCTAGACCTACGTCATTTTAGCAAGGCTGAAATTATGAGGACTATTAGTCTAAACATACTCAGTAATTTGAAAGTAAGATCCTTTCAGAGGTAGCGCCAAATAAAGGTACATCTCTATCTGGGAGGATGATTAAGACATCCGATTGGTTTGGTTACTGATAAGAGATCTTGAAATAGTATGTAAATAATAAATGTAAAATTAAAGTTTGCTAGTAACAATGTAGTTTGTCCCAATTTTTAAAATCCTTTAGGAGGTCTAGTAGGAATAAAGACCCATATAAACGGTCTAGTAATAATAAACGTATATTTTTTACACCATTCTTAAAAATATAAATGTTTAAAAATGAGCGTTTCTACTGTAACGTATACAGATAAGCGTATATCTTAAGGTTGCGCTACTAAGGTAATAAGTACGCATATCATTTTAACCACATACTAATCCTCAAAATTTCAGCTTTGCTAAAATGATGCGGATCTGGGGGCTCTGGGATCTCAGTCTATTAGTATAGTTGAAAATTTTTCGAACACCTTTGTCATTTTCCACATGTGTAAAATTATCATCAGTTTGGGTGTGAGCTATCCCGTCCCAATTTCCGCACACATTTACAAACAGACACTACTGAGACACAAAAATCCGTACAAGTGTAAACAATACATACATGAATGTCTCACATTTATATCAGAATTTCTGTCGTACTCTATTCTCACCACTACAATCATGACATTCAGCCTTAATATATTCAACAAATAAGAATAATTTCTTATTGGCAAAGCATAATATATTGTATTTGCGTCTATTTCGAACACCTACCTATATTTACAATATTACAATACGTTAAACCGAGGCCGGTGGTGGCGCAGCGGCACGAGGTGACTGTAAAACTGACTGGTTATGGGTTCGAACCCCACTCGATGAGATGAAATATTTACTTAAATTTATATTTCCATTTCTTCGCTCTGGTGTCGAGGTTAAGCGCGGCGTTGAATTCTGCCAACACGCAATGCCTCCAGAATTCGGCAGAAAGTGGGGAACGGAGTGTCTTAACACTAGGTTCCCTCTGTCTACCCTGCTGTGTGCGGGATACAGAAAAAAAATACGTTAAACAAACGCAATACATCGTCTTCAAGCCAGGCAGCCATTCCAATACACTGTCAAACATGTAGAGCCTCCATAAGCTACGGCGCTACAGACCATTGGTAGCGCAACAGGCTTAATGGAAAAGTTAATTTTAAACGAGCCAGCTTTACTACGCTTCAGTTGGGCCTGCGATTAATGGGGATTAACTATGGTTAATTGTTTTCGTGAGCCGGGTCACTGGCGTCCCCTTATATTTGTCATCTGTTATGTATGTACCATCCAGCCGTTGGGCTCGCTCTGCTTTTATATATATACAAGCGTATATAAAACAGGAATAATGTAGTAATCATGATGAGTAATGTAGTGGAGGCCAGTCGTGGCGGGCATAAGCTTGTAAGCGAGAAAGGTTGTGTGTTCGATTCCAAATTGGGAACGTGAAATATTTTTCTATTTTCATTTGATTGTGTATTAATTAATAATAAAAATTATCTTGTTCCAGGTAGACTGTGAAACCGGATGAGTTGGAATAATAATGTTGTGACAAAAGTGTTGCCATGGTGTTAAAAATGAGTTTTTTCAAAATTTTCCACGATATATCAAATAACAGAACTATATTATTTATAATAGTGTTACTCTCGTTAAAACTGTGCAGCCCTCAGGACTTGAGCGAGGATTTTAATGAAGAAAACGTGGATTCAGATATAAATATAGTGTCAGTTAAAACAAAGCTCCCTAGAAACGTGAACAGTCCATGTAGGTTGAGTGAACTGCTATGTGATACGGGACAGTGCATATCCTTGGATAAGTATTGTAATGGTGAAGACGACTGTGGTGATAAGAGCGACGAACCTAAATCATGTACACGTAAGTATTTTGTATATATGTATGGTATCGACGTATTAAATACAGATTAGAGATTAGAAAAACTTTATTTAATAAATAAAAAATAATGTAAATTCAATTAAAATAGTATCGCATAAATTGGTAACATATTAGGTACCGACGTATAACTGTAATTTTGTGTCATTTTAGGCATGAATTATGGACAAGAATAAGATTTATTAAGACGATAAAAGCAAGATTCTCTCTGAAATATTTTAAAATTGTCAAATATTTTTTTTAATTTTATTCTAATCTAGTTAATAACTTAACTTAATTTCAATCTAATTAATAATTTAAGTTAAAATAAATTTAAACATATACATATCTCATTATTAAAATTGATATTCATATATATACTTCACCAATCTTTCAAAAAAATCTTAATTTTGTTGAAATTGTCTAAATTATCACAAATTATTAAAGTTATAATACTTCCGGGCAAATGTGCGTAAACAAATAAATATAGTAGTGCCTATTATTGCTTAAACTTATATCCGGCAGTGTCAGTAGAATAGACTCGCTGCGGTGGATTTTATGTAATATTCATAACTTCTTACAATATCTCTGCCAAAACATATTAGATTTAACGTTTGCGGATCTCTATATAGAAAAGTTATAATTGTTTTTTGGCATTCAGCAGTATTCGTTGAATAGTCGATACTTCCTAAGTGAATATATACATAAATTTTTATACTGTTCATTATCATTTTGGGCGGTTTTCTAATTTTTGTTATAACCTAAAGTGTTAAAACTAAAATTTCTTTTAAATCGGATTTATTTTTGATATTGTAAAAAAAATATGTTAGTAAATCTTAATTTGTTTCTCTTTTGGTACCGTTATGATGTTTTAAGATCTGTTCACTCTACGAAGATACGTTAAAAAAGAAAAGAGTAGAGTGTTTAGTGAAAAGTGAAGAGTTAACCTTCAAGAAGCCGCGGACGGTGATTCGACCACTCTTATATATTTTTGTTTAAACCTTAATATTATCATCATTATTCTTTCTCGCCTCAAGTATTCTTCTCATAGTAAACAAAACAAACTAGATGTTTATGTATACCTTCTCTCTACCTATCTTGTGATATTCAAATAGCTTTTATTTTAATTGTCGCATAGGCGAAAGAACTACGGGCTAGGTCGAAAAATTTACGTGCCATCTTGTGTGTAGTTTTTTTACTAGTTTGTATTTTTTATAAAAAAAACTGATCATATGCTTGTACTCCCCCACCGTAGATTTTATACTAGTTTCATGATAGTAAAACATGACTTTTAAAGTTTCAGTGGTCAAAAATCATTTTGCGAGCGTACTAGTTTTAATTGAAATATTGACTGAGTATTTAGTTTTCTTCTGTACCTTAAGAAGTCCCCAGTACATTTGATTTTGTGATTTAAGTACCTTAAATGTCCAAATAGTCTCCTGGGTCACGCGTGACCAATACTGTCGCAAAATACCTCGCCCCTGCTTGAAGGTTAAAATACTGAGTAAATAATACAATTCCAAGATCATTTGTTGAGCCTGTCGTGGCACAGGGGCACAAACGTGGGACTGTAAACGCGACTATTGTGGGTTCGATTCCCACTCGGGGAATAAGATTTTAATATTTTAATTTTCTCGTTTTGTGAACTAAGCGACTTTGAGTTTCGCCACTCAACACGTAATGAAAAAGGACGAATGAAAAATACAGAAAATGGACAACGGAAGCATCTTAAGTATAGAGAAATGAGTGTCTTAACACTAGGTTCCCATATTTCCTCTGCCTACCCTGCTGAAAATAAAAAAAATAAAAAAATATATAAGAACTAGTCCACTCCTTTTAATTTAACGAACTCCACAACAACAAAACACTCATAATTAAGAAAAAAAACTGACTTGTACAGCTTTGCAGCCTTTAAACATGTTTCTACGCAAGAAACGTCCAGTGCGATAATTGTCTTACACAAAAGACTGCGCAGATGGCCTCACAAAGGGGATTGAAAGAACTAGATTATTCCGTTCCCACTGTTCTCGGGGGAACAACGTCGTTTGGAAAGATGGTAGACGTGATGGCCTCACTTCATTATCTTTTAACCTTTGATAACTATAATCTACAATATTATTTATTTCATCTGGTATTTTAATTTTAAATAAGCTGCTATTTAGATAGAGGTTTGGAAAATATTTGCTGATGTATTTTTGTATGCGGTTAAAATATATAAGCAAAGTTGTATGTCAGAGTTAATTCAATGATGTCTTAGCAATCTTTAGGTGGATTAGATATATGTTTAATTTTTTTTTAATAATTCTTGAAGCCGTCGTTGCGGCTAAAAAAAAATTATATTTTCGCTCTGATGCTCTGAATTATTATTTATTAATATTTTCGCTCTGATAACAAGGCAATACGCGGCGTTAAGTTCCGCCTCTCAATATGCAATGCTTCGAAAATTCGGCAAAAAGTTTTATGTTTTTTTAAGCATTATATATTTGTTGTTTGAGGCCAGTCGTGGCGCAATGGCACAAAGTGTGACTGTAAAACCGACTGCTTGTTGGTTCGATCCCCACTCGAGGAGATGAAATATTTACTTAAATTTATATTTCCATTTCTTCGCTCTGGTGTCGAGGTTAAGCGCGGCGTTGAGTTCTGCCTTTCAACACGCAATGCCTCCAGAATTTGGCAGAAAGTGGGGAACGGAGTGTCTCAACACTAGGTTCCCTTTGCCTACCCTGCTGTACGCGGGATACAGCGTGAAGCGTGATTATTTTTACATATTTGTTATACATCTATGCTAATATAGACTAAAGTATAGGAGTTACTTCATTCAATCAAATAGAGAATTGTTGTTGCTTAGTCACATTCAAGATATCCAGATAATTATTGTACTATCCAATAACCGTCGAAAACTAAGATCCTTTAGAAATAGTATCTACTAAAGACTACTTCAAAATTTTGCTATAGTATTAATTTTATAACGGAGGGGCACAAACTGTGACTGTATACGCTACTGGTTGTGGGTTCGATCCTCACTGGAGGAAATGAAATATTTATTTAAATTTATATTTCCAATTCTTCGCTCTGGTGTCGAGGTAAAGCGTGGCGTAGAGTTCCGCCACTCAATACACGCAAGGCCTCCAAAATTCATAGCGGAGTGTCTTAATAATAGGTTCCCTTTGCCTACCCTGCTGTGTGCGGGATACAGCGTGAAGCTAATTAGATTTTTAATTTCATTTAGTATTACTCTTATAGATGCTATGATAAAACAAATGTTTTTTACAGAAAGTTAAAAATAGAATTTATAGAAAGCTCTCCGTCGAAACTATTCCCGATTGCAATATTAGGTTGGGAATTTAATATTTAAGACGAAGTTCAAATTGGTGCCGTCTACACGAAAGCTCAGGTTCATTGAACGTGTATTTTAAGGAATTTACTAATTAATTAATTTAATTTACTATGACTGTTCCAATTCAGGGTATTTTTTCATTGATACGACATTAAAAGAGGAAGAACAATAAACGAACAGTAAACATGTAAATAGACTATTCTCATATACTTAATTAAAAATTACAGTCGAATTGAGGAACCTCCTTTTTTACAGAAGTCGGTTTAAAAGTAAAAAAGTGTATATGTAAAAAAATAAAGCTATTTTTATTGGCATGGACCATGAGGTCATAGTGGTGCGGTGGGCGGTGTCTCACTGAAAACTGTGTGGTTCGATTCCCACTCAGAGAAACAAAAAAGATTTCCTTTCCCCTGGCTCGGCAAAATGTGATATTGAGTTACTCCATTAGAGGCGAAATTCAATATCACATTTAATATTTATTTATACTTACACAACACAACAAAAACACATATGTAGAAAACGGAATTCAAAAAATATAGGTAATAATATATATATATATATATATATATATATATATATATATATATATATATATATATATATATATATATATATATATATATGAATGTACTCTGTTGTTTTACCTAACCTAAAAAAAACATATTATATATTTCACGTGACAAAACCATAATACAAACATTTCCGAGTATCAAATTCTAAGCGCTCAAAAACGAAAAACAATTAAGCTCCTTTAATTATGGCGGCAGGTGAAAACGAGCTTTCGCTTTTATCGTTCCCACGTACGTAGTCATTAGCCCGAAATGTGGCTACAATTAAGGGAAAAAAACGCCACGTACGTTTAATAAGGTGTTAAGTTTGCTGGCTGTTTCCGAAACTGTTTTAATTTGTCACGATATCTTTGTTGAAATTTATTATTTCAATATATATATATATATATATATATATATATATATATATATATATATATATATATATATATATATATATATATATATATATATATGTATATATAAGGTTTTTATGTCAATTTCACTCTGTATACTGCATGTAGCAGCTTAGGTAGAGAGCGCTTTAAGGACACTCAGTTCATAATTTTCTGGATGATTCTGAAGGCATTGCGTATTGAGTGGCAGAACTCAATGCTGCGGTTTTCCTCGACACCAGAGTGAAGAAATGAAAACGTTAAATACAATACAAAATTATTTTTAGCTTTTATGATTAGCTCATATGATCAATAATTCCTTATACGGTTATCCCTTCTTATACAGGGTGGAAGTGTCAGCACTCCTTTTACGAATGGGAACAGCATATTTTAAACCCATACTTAAAAAAATTAAACAAGATATCTCAACAGTTTAGACGTAGGATTTTTTTTCATTTCACGATGTTTATCCATACCTGTGTTTCGTGTGACGCAGTTACGCATACATACCAATAACCTAAACACTCCGTACTACAAAAACATTACTGAAGGTTAAGCAACTTTGAACTTTGCCGCCAATACGACTCGATTTCGGAATGAGGCGTATGCGGCGGTTTCCCTTTGATAGATTTATGTGTGAAAAAAAAACAAATGGTGTTTTATATTACAACAATAATTTTATTATTAATTTTGTCTGAAAAAAACACTTTTTCATTTTTGGGAAGAAACAAATATTGTATTAGGCTTTTACAGAGTAGTTAAAACTGTGGTTTCATTTAAAATGGTGCTAACACTTCCATCCTGTATATATGTTTGCCTTTGACTTCCCAAAAAATACCTTTTTATTAATTAATAACTCTTAATTTGAATTCAATTCTATTAGAGCATCGATCGACTAAAAAGGCGGAATACCCTGTAAAATATCGTAATCCTAACAAATATTTTTTAAAATCTTTGTTTAAAAAATATTCTTTGTTGTAAGAAGATAACATTCGTATATTCGTATTACGAATACTTTAGCAGGTTCAAATTAACTCTACAAACTTCAATTGTAAATGCACATTTTCCCATAATTTTGCTAAAAAGTAAATATATAATGAAAAATGAAGTCTTTAATTTCGCTTCTCAATATAAAATTGATGTAAAAATCGATTTTTCTATATATATGACACTCGAAAAAATAAGAAGAAAAACTCGTTACTTTAGTTTAGCTTTTGTCTCCAACTCGACACAACTCTCAACATAAGCACTATTGTCTATGTAAGGCTTGAAAAAACTTTACTTGAGCATGGACAATTACTTTTATAAATGTAGAATCGAAAGAAAGATTCGTATTACCTAAATATTAACCATAATATATTAATCAGCTTCACGCTCTATCCCGCACACAGCAGGGTGGGTAGAGGGAACCTAGTGTTAAGACTGGTTCTGGAATGGAAGTTCTGGAGGCATTGCGTGTTGAGTGGCAGAACTCAACGCCGCGCTTAGCCTCGACACCAGAGCGAAGAAATGGAAATATATTTAAATAAAATTAATTAAATATATTTAGTAATAAGCAATAAAAATACAGCAGAATGCTATGTCTATATTTTGTTCATATTTTATTAAATTCATATAGAATATTCTACTTTACAGGTATTACGGGCTATTTAACTATCATGTTTCAAAATTAAAGCCGTTTTAATCACTAACACGTCAGCGATGTTACATATTCAGGCGCATAGTTTGCACGTTATTAGAGTTGGGACTGTGTGCTAGAAAGTAACTTTCTGATAAATTGACAGTTATACCATCGCTTTGAATGTTGATTTTCGATAGTTTATCTATATCGTTGAGTATGAAATTCTTATTTATGCATGACTAGTGATGTGACTTAAAAAATAAAAAAGGATAAAAAAAATATGATTTAACCCGGGGTTCGTCGCTAGACATTTCCACACACAAATAGTCGCTACTGGGTAAAAAATACCACACTATTCATAATTTCCTATGCTTGATACCTGGATATTAAAATGTTTTTTCTTATTACGTTCTGTTAGATTGTGCCAAACACATATTGCCATGGTTACTGTGCTCTTCATGATTCTCAGTTTCTAATGCAATCATTGTGACTATCTTGTTATTGCGAAATTTCTTCTATAGTGATATCTTGGATTAGGAAATTCATGGTATAGAAGAGGTAAAACAAAAAAATATGTATAAAAAACTCACTACATAAACGGTTGCTACCGGGTAATTTTCACTCATTCGCACTTCACAACTCTATTGTGTCCAAAGACATGGCTATATGTGTCTGCAATGTGGGGGGCGCATCTCTTCTTTTTATGCTGTAAGGCACCTAAAGCAGCAAGTCTCTAAATTATGCAGAAAAAAATATTTACATGGTTTTTATTACCTTTGTGGTAAATGCATTGCAGGCAAATTGAGTGACTTATCGAAACTCAACGCTGCGCTTTGCATCATGACTAGAGCGAAGAAACGAAAATGTTAAATATTTTATTTCCTTGAATGGGAATTGAACCCACAATATGTCACGTTTACAGTCGCACGTGTCGTTGCCCTCCGACTGGCCTAAACTAAATTAACATATGATATATCATATATAACAAAGGCACAAGGCAAAGGCACAAGTTAACCTAAATATATCTTATTAATCTAAATCTTTTATTTTTTTCAAGCACTTAAAAGTGGTCGCGGATAAGCTCAAAAACAATCAAAACGTATCTCAAATACCAAATATGTGACAATAACTTTAAGATAGTTTTTTTTTTGTAATATCTAAAATCGCCAAAACTACAGATATTAATTTAAAAAATCTTTTCTCCTATATTACAGTTTATCTTTCAGTACAATAATAATTCAATCACGAGCTCAGCGCAACTTTACAACGTGCTAATCTTAACTTTTAACAAACGTAATAAAAGTACGATTTATTGCAAAATAAATGAGCAGGATCATCATTGTGTGGCTTTTACATAGAATTTCTCATTTCGTTCGTTCAGTTATTTTAGCTTTGCAGAAGGGAACGAGAGTAATTTTGTATTATATGTTTGCTTTCAATACTATTTAGTATTGAAAACCACCATGTCATTACGAAGTATAAAATACGCGGTTGTATTGTAAGCTTTTTATTTCTTTAGGTTTTCCAGTAGTATTTTTTTAAATTTATATATAGAAAATACGAGAATATCTCATTTAAAAAAGAGCTGTTAAGCCAATCTTAACATTTTATTATACAGTTAGTACTGTATTTAATTTATCTATTATTTTAAAATTTTTAGGGTTTCATAAAGAAAATAAAACAGGACTATACAGGATCACGAGAAGTATTAAGATGAAATTAATATCGTACACTCACGTGTACGGTTCAAAAAACCACTGAAAAAATCAATTTTCTAAATCAAATAATTAAAAGATATGTCTTATATTTCGTTTACGACACATATTTCATACAAAATCAATGTATATGTCCGCAAAATAAAGTTTATGTTTAAAATTACACCTTTTTCGTTGGCCCGCAATCATGGAATTGGAAATGGGAGCCCTTAGATTAATAAAATAATTCTATTTTGTAAACCATGCAAAGCCCAAAGTTAGTTTGACAAAACTTATAATATAAATATGAATACATTAAAATATTACTATAACTAATACCTGAATTTGATTTTGAATCTAAGACTTATCAGTCTAGCGCTTGAGAATGCATCCTAGTTGAACCATACGTAAAAACATTCCACGTACGGGTTACTTGCTCAGTAATACCATATAGAGTGGAATAGGGATGAAAAATATTAATAAAAAAAATATAGAAATATATTCAACATTAATTGAATAAACCATTAATTTATAATGAACTTCAAGTACGACACTTGTTCCATGTGACGAGTGCATTTACGAAGCAAGTACCTACTTATTGAAATATTTCATGAAATATGCATTCCAGTTTATAGGAATATAGTTTGCATTAAAATTTATGTTTTATTAAATTATTATGAAAGCGTTTTATTATAAAATGAAGGAATTATTTTAAATTGTACAAAAGTTAAATTTAATTTGCTTTTCATATGTTCCTCCGTTGTAAATTATAAAAATTCGGCTTTTTTGAATATTCCCATCGCTTCATATTTATGCCAAATTTAATAAAAAAGCTCTAAATTCCTCTAAATATTATAAATAGTACGTAATATATTTGTAATCGTATAGCAGAGTTGGTAGTGTTGAACTTACTGGTAAGATATTCCGTTGTTCTTTGATTGGTGGAACTGAAAGCGCAATAACATATTTAAATTTTTGTAGTAGTTTAATAGGTAAAATAAAAGCTATAGTAATTACTTAATGTATTATATAAGTGTCGGACGTACCAACAAATCAGACGCAAAATCTAGCTTTTACAATGACTTTAATTACTCTTGTTCTACACAATTCAATTCTATACACACTCGTAGTTACAATATTTAAATATTAATTCTAATGACACATTGTCTCGACAAAATCTTAGGACGTAATGAACACGAATGCCGTGTTGTTTGTGCTTATATCGGAAATCCCCCGGAAAAGACGCAGCACACTACCGCCACTTAATACAATCGATAATGGAAACAATATCAAATGACAACCTCGTAATTACAGTGACACCTATTTACTACTAGTTCTACACTATAAGTAATTTATGCTAACATAAGTATACAACTCATCTAACACTTTGGCGTTAAAAATAAAGTAACGTTTCTTAAAAGAATCAACAATCGTCTTTATTTCAAAGAAAGAGCAGACACATTATTTCAGTTTTTAAATAATTTTTGAAGCATATAATTAATAGGTACATATTTTGTCCATACAAATTTAATTTACCTAAAAAAATATGAAACATAAAATGATATTCACTAACGTTAAAACAAAAACAAAAATGTACCACTATAGCAGTCTTAATGATTATAGCTTGAAAAATTTTAATATTATCAGACAAAAGGACGACAACGGTCTTCAATAGCTGCATTTGTGTCAGTAGGTCAAATTGTTTCAACATTAAACTGTAGGTAAATGACAGAACCGTGATAGAAATTTCGGCCTAAAGAACAAAAGATTACAATAATGTTCCGCGGCGAAGTGAACACTTGTCTTATGCTGTGTACTTAATGCGCTGTCAGGACAGACAAAAGGCTTTTTTAAAAGATTGTAAAAATATGGCTGACTCCCCATTGTGCGCCTCGCTTTATTCAAATTCTTTTCCTGCTCATTTCCCTATTTTTGTTGAAAGGATTAACAATAGTACAGGTACTGAGAGTGGTATTGTACGAAATTTGATAGCGTTTTACAAGTAAAATATGCTTAGCATTTATTTTAAGGGGACTTTTAGGAGGTATTTGTGATTATGAGCAATATAGAATGATTTAACCACTTCCTGGACATATATTAATGTATAGTTATATCTATAAATACTTATCAATAATGCATATCAAGACACACGTCAGCGTGGCCAGCCAAGTCAAAACCTGAAAATGCGCAATGTATATTTTTCACGAACCATTGCAAGCAACTTTTGAGTACTTCATAACTCGTTAACCAATTAGTCTATATTCGTGAAATTTTGCATATTTGTAAAACCCACTACCTTGTTATGTGTGTAAACTTTCAACAATTTAAGTCATATATGTATTAGTTGATATATTGACGTTTAAAATCGTATTTTTTATGATTGATAATAAAAATCCCTAACCCACTTTTAGGTGATCTAGAAACTTGATATCTGGTACAACCATAGACGATCTCCACTAAATTATCACATCACACATCAAATATCAATCTATTAATAGTCCAAGAAAAGCTGAAAGTACACAAAATTACAAACAGTAAGCCTGTAATTAAAAAAATATTGAGCAAAATTTAGAGTGAATACAGGACTCAGCACCCATACAGATCTCTCATTTTTTTGTCACTGAAATCGAGTACTGTGCATTATTTAACATTTTACTTGGCTCTCATTACACATTTATGTGTTAATTGGGTTAATTAAGATAATACATACGTATGTATAAAATTAAATCTAATAAATCTCATCAAAGTTACAGAAATATATAATAAAAAAGTATTATTATTTAAAGTGATTTCATATAAAAATATGAAAACTTTATAAAAGACTTGCCTAAAATATATGATATACGTAAATCATATTCTTATGTACAATATCGTAAATCGACTGAGGCGAACAATCGAACCCCTGTACCTAACGGCTGGGCACTGGCTAATATAAAGGCTGTATTTAACGATCACCGCTTGATTTCACAAAAGAGCGACTGAACTACTTTATCGCTTGAATGCGTGTAATAACAGCTTCATAAGTCGGCTTGAACTCACACAAAATTTCAAAGGAAATACTATAGGGTCAGACATATATAAGTACATATATATAATTATATAGGTGCGTTATAGAGGCCAGTCGTGGCCCGGGGGCACAAAGTGTGACTGTAAACGCGACAGGTTGTGGGTTCGATTCCCATTCGGGGAAATGAAATATTTAATATTTTCATTTCTTCACTCTGGTGAGGTTCTGGTTGAGTCAAGGCGCGGAATTAAGTTCCGCCACTTAACATGCAGTGCTTTTAAAATTCAGCTGAAAATGTGGGACGGAGTGTCTTAGCACTAGGTTCCTTCTGACTTCCCAGTTGTGGTAGGATAAAGCGTGACGCTTAAAAAAAATTAAATTATTATCTCAATACTGTTTGGACGTTGCTATATTTTCTATAATAATTAAAAACCATAAGTTTCCTTCATGATTGTAATCACGATTTCTGTCGATATATTTTCTAATATATATTTTTTACTACAGCATGCAACAGAACGTATATGGGGGACGTCGGAAGAACATATGAACTAGAAGTTAGAAGGCCGAGGGAAGATCACCTCCCTTTCGTGTGTCATCTCAACTTTACCGCAAATGGTGGGAACTATGGTGATATTATTCAAGTAAGTTTAATTTGTACATTTAGAAACAGCTAACCCTCATTCACATTAATATCATAATTCAAATGTAATTAGAAACGGATTTTCAAACTAAAATCTGTACCTCGTAGATTTTTTTACAGGTTGCTTTTATATTGTGTTGGTTTTAAGTTGTGTATTGTTTAACTAATAAATACTAAAATATTTATAGAATATATTGTCGAAATTTGTCAAATTTGTTATTCTAACCTACAAAAACAATATATAAAAAAGCAAAGGTTTACAATTTTAGACAGAACGAAGTTCGACATCAGAACGAAGAAATGAAAATATTTAATATTTCGTTTTCCCGAACAGAAATGAACCCACAGCCTGTCGCGTTTACAGTCACACGCCACGACTGGCCTCATCTTCTACAGTTACACAATACAATACCAGAGATCTCTAATACTAGAGGCATTATATCCAACTGATTGTACTAGATATCCAAACCTATATCTAGGTACATAATCCATTCATAACTGATATTACGGAATGCCCATAATTCCTCACAAAGGCTAACTGCAGAACCTTGTTACAGCTTACGTTCGACACGTTCACAGTCGGCAAATTTGTATCATTCACATCTGATGGATGCCCGGACGGACATATGACTATTGTAGAGAAGAGTCCATCTCCACCCACGGGGCAGTGGTGTGGCTCGGCTTGGGGCTACACGGTGTATTTTAGTGAATCGGATTCTATAAATATGACGCTCAGACTGGACAGATTGAGCCAACAGGTATGTGTTGCATATAAATATATTATAACTTAAAAATAGATCAGTTTTTCGCTCTATCTCGCACATAGCAGGGTAGGTAGATGGAGGGAACCTAGTGTTAAGGCACTCCGTTCCCCACTTTCCCCCAAGTTCTGGAGGCATTGCGTGTTGAGTGGTGGTACTCAATGCCGCGCTTTTCGCCTTGACACCAGAGCGCAGAAATGAAAATATAAATGTAAATAAATATTTCATTTCCTCGAGTGGGTATCGAACTCACAACCAGTCGATTTACAGTAACACTTTGTACGCCTGCGCCATGACTGGTTTTAAGAATCATTATTATATTTTTTATCATTAGTCTTCGATTTTGAGGAACATTAAGCTGACTAAACCTAATTTAATCTACAACTCAATTATTCAATGTTAGAATAATAAATGTGAGAAAATGGTTTAAAATCCTTTCTCACCCTACGCCCGATTTCTCTCCTTGTCAGAATTTTGTTGCGTTCGCTGCCTATCAGATGGAAACTTTATAATACAAAATAGAGCTATACATTAATGTTGTTTAATTTTTCAAATGATTAAGTAATTTTTTGAAGCATTGCGCGGAACTCAGCTCCGGGCTTTTGCCTTTCATTCATTCCCTCCACTGGGGGTCGAACCCACAACCGGCTAATGGATATAATTCCACAATTCTCACATATTATAGATATTTTAGTAACATATTCACTACCGTATAATCGAGACTCATTTTGTTGTTTCTCTTGCCTATTATTACTAAAAACTAACCATATAATTCAAATGCTTTTACGTTTTCTATCCGTGAACAAATCGAAAACAACAATAAAACAATGTACAAAGTAAAGATAATTTGTGGCGGCCATTATTTATTCGGCTGCGTCAACATTAGTAATTATAAAGTAGTTATGTTGGTATAATTAAGTTCGGATCGATAGGATGGATAGTGGTTGGGCTCCCGAAGTTTTGCGTTGGAAAAAGCAAACTTTCTATGTTTTGTTTATTTTATGTATGTATTATGTTGTAGTTTTGTTTGTGTAAATATCCATTTTGTTAAGGATTTTTTTTATTTATGTTGATTTTAAGTTAAATATGGCTATTGTCATAAACTTCTGTCCAATGTTAATAGAACATTGTTCATACAGTGTAGCAATATCTCTATTTTACCGTACAAACTCCTTTTTGCGTTCTCCATACAAAGATATTGGCGAAGTGATTAGTGCCCAACTGGCACGTTCAGATTAATCAAATACTAAACAGAATATAAAACAGAACAATATATACATTTTTGTAAAATAAATATGAAGAAATTTGTTTTAGAAGTATATTTTTTAGAAAATTTATTCAAGAATTTCAAATCTTTGCACAAAGCAGAATAGACAAAGTGAACCTAAAATACTCCGTTCCATCAATACACTTACGTTCCTCACTTTCCGTGGAATTCTGGACGCATTGCGTGTTGTGTGTGTTGAAACTCAATGCCGCTTTACCTCGTTCCCAGAGCCAAAAAAATTAAAATATTAAATATTTAACTTTCTTGAGGCCAGTCGTGGCGCAGCGGCACGAAGTGTGACTGTAAAACCGACTGGTTGTGGGTTCGATCCCCACTCGAGGAGATGAAATATTTACTTAAAATTTATATTTCCATTTCTTCGTTCTGGTGTCGAGGTTAAGCGCGGCGTTGAGTTCTGCTACTTAACACACAGAATGCCGCCAGAATTCGGCAGAAAGTGGGGAACGGAGTGTCTTAAAACTAGGTGAAGCTGATTTGATTTGATTTTTGATTTAATTTCCTCAAGTGGAAATCGAACCCACAACCCGTCACCATAGCCACACAGCTAAAACCTAATTTATATTCATAAACATGATAACACTAATTAAGCATTCACAACATACACTTATATCTATATCTATACATCTAGAATTAAGCATACACGCTCGCTAAAACACGGTGCCCGATCCTTGCACCGTCGGCGTCTAATTAACAGTTTCGGCATATCCCAAAGTTAATCCTTATATAAACGAACAACAGTATTTATCTTCATTAAGAGTATCTAAGCACCCTTTTATGTCGGAATGACGTGACGTGACGTGACGTAACTACCTACATGTTTTCGGTTGTGACTTGACTAATATTCCACATCGCTTCGCTTCGCTTTTAACGCTTCGTTGCCTTTATCTCGCTTTAGCAGCCGTATTATCTGAACCAAGGGTTGAACTTTCGATCAATTAATTAAGGGATGATTACGGACACCCTCCGGTCGTCAGATACGATCAATTATGATAATGAATATTATTATGGTCTAATTCAATAATTTTATAATATTAATTTTTGGTCGCGTCAAAGATTCCGTTTGGCCAAAATTCTCCATGTCATTTCGTATTTTGTCAAAAAGTATTATTGATAGTATTGATTTTGAGAGTAAAAATAAACCTATAACCAACGCGCTTGCAGTTCCACAGTCACAGATTGTCGCATTCCGTCACGACTGTCTCAAATTAAAATATTTTAGGCTTATAATATTTAGTGAGGTCAGTCGTGGCGTCACACTTTGTGCTAGGGGCACAAAGTGTGACTGCAAAATCGACTGGTTGTGGGTTCGATCCCACTCGAGGAGATGAAATATTTATTTACATTTATATTTTAATTTCTTCTCTCTGGTGGCGAGGCAGAGCGCTGTGTTCAGTTCCACAACGCAACACACAATGAACTCTGCGGAAACGGAGTGTCTAAACACTAAGTTTCCTCTGCCTACCCTGCTGCGTGCGGGATACAGCGTGAAGCTGATTTATATATTAAAATAACTGCTATGTACTTTGTTACTCACTACATTAACTAAGCTCAGTTATGTTAATGTTTTTGTTTCATTAACCCATTATTAGTTATATTTTGGTAAGAAGCATTATTGTTATCTTTCCATTAGACAGCAACTGGATTTGTGCATGTAATTTCATGACAACCAATAATATTGTAACAACGGTTTGTTGAAGTATATTCAGTTATATATGTTTTTATTAACGAATATATATAATCTCAGTATAATATATTATAGATATTTTTTTAACATTATCTGTATATTCAATTGATGAGTTATTAAAATACTAGCGACCCGCTCGCGGCTTCGCCCGCTTAACTACGGAATTATTCATGTAATGTACCTATGTTTGCAAAACACTTAAGATTACTGATGTGAAAATTATTTAAACCTTAATTCAACCCGCGTTTTCGTAGTTCCAATAAGGATGTTTCAATTGTTTGAAAAAACTCACTTAAACAAATGACACAAACAATAGAAAACTTTAACGAAAGAAATTATAAACAACAGACTACCTACTATTCTCTTACCCAAAAATACTTAAACGAAAGATGTAACCAACTATGTCGCGTTGAAATACATTATAATTATTGGATAACCCCAAAATACGT